>JAPPVO010002018.1:0-13423 GCA_030407325.1 Camellia japonica | reverse complement strand
TTCATGTTATCTTTTTTGTTAATGGTGTTAAATTTTGAGACCCATCTAATGGTACTCAATTTCTTACCAATTTTTTTTTAAAAAATGAAAAATTTATTTCTCTATAGTGAAACCTTCAAATAGGTATTATCAAATATAATATATTATTAGCTGCGCACCATGTATAGATTACAACCCCATTATAATAATATGAAATTTATATATAATAATATGAATTTATAACAATGATATAGGTGAGTGTTACATATTAATAGGTGAGACTCATTCAATCATATGTTACATTATAATTAATTAGTGATATCACGCGTGCATAATGGCTTGGCATCGCCATTTTATATTCAAGTTTTACTCATAAAACACACCATTTGGGACGATTCATACAGTAAGTCGCTTGCATATAGCCACGAAAGAGAACTCTTGTTGCTAAAAGCCTGTGACATATTCACGTCTTGCTTAAATTTTCTCAAACATGTCAGACACTTCTTTTATTAGCAGAACTATTGAAAATTGAGAGCTTCTATCGAGCATTTGGCATAGTAATTGTCACCTCATTGTTAGAATAGCTACTAGATGTTTGAGAAGGATAGTTGACAATGTTCAAACTCCTACAAGTTGAAAAAATCGATTCCTTGGGTGATGGAATTGACGCGTTTTCATTGCTCATCATGAGAATTGCATTATACATTGTTGGTTGATCACTAGGAAATTCTTGAACACACAAAAGCCCCTCAGCAATACACTTCAATGCCTCCTGAATGTCACATGTTTCTCTTATTGACAGATCAATGAACTCCAAACAACTACCTTCTGTTGTTTAACTTGAAAATTAAATAAAATGAACAAATAGATTCATATGAAATGATATTGATTTACAGGAAATGAAATCATGGGATTATAACATACAACTTAACGAACATAAATACATATAAGAAAATTAAGGACAGAAACGCAAACCGAAGCCTATATAATACCACAGTCTCCTTAAAACAAATTAGTCACCTCACTGTGGGTATTGGACGTACGTCAACTTTTGTCTCCCAAGATACGACGGTTTAGACCAGCTAACGTAGAAGCACCTTCTAATAGCTTTGGCGAACCAACAATGACAGCATTTTCTCACATACGAAGAAAATTATAGGCACAAGGAAACTAACTGTATATCTGGAAGCCAAAAAATTTTGTACCAAAACCAAAGGAGATGGGTCTCCTTTTGTACACAATAGGAGAGAGAAGAGAAACCTTCCAGCTATGAAGGCTGGCAACTAATACAGGCAAAACCGCCCAATAATTTTTGCAAAACTGAAGGGACTCAAGTGTGTGTGAGTTACACACATGTGTGTCTATATAAATATATGAGCAACCACTTCACAGATTCGGCCCAAAAAGATTAGGTTGGTGGACCACCAATCCGGCCCAGCCCAAACTTAACCCATTCCAACAAGCCTCAAGCCCCAAGCCCAAGCCCAAGCTCCAAGATCCACGGATCACGGACCCGGACCCGAACCGGCCCGATCCGGGCTGGTGGGTGGCGCACGCACATGTGGCAATTTTTTCATAACCAACTTGGACCATAGTCTTGGCTTTAGCCCATCCTTGAAGTATCCATAACTCCCTTCTTTCAGAAAATTTAGATGCCCTAAAAGGCTCATGCCCTTATCAAAATCTCGAGGTTTAAATACCCATCAAAGTTTTCCTCTGCAATATATATGGGATTGGTAGTTATACACAATTCTCAATATCTCATTCACGAGGCCATCTTTATGAGACAATATCTCATTAAATTCTTAATGGTTTTTGGTCATTCTTTTTGTGATGTAAAGATCTTGTTACAAAGAATGTAAACCTATTTAATCCCCACATTAACCAATAGTTGGGACCTACTTTAATTTCACATTAAAGTCATCACAAAACCATTTTTTTCAATAATCCCCCACATGAATAAAAATTGACCGAATAAAGAAAAACGGACAACGTTTACAACAAAGACTCGAAGAGAGAGCACACAGGCTAATCCTTCATCAGAAAAGTTAGTTGTTGGCCTTGAACCTTTCGTAGTGAAGGCCTATCGGATTTACTTGCTAACTAGTGAACGTGTAGACACCCCATTTTTGACCGTCCTCAAGACTTGGGCGTCACCGCTTAAACACTTGGTGATTACACCGCTTGAACACTTGGTGATTACCCATGTTTGTGTTCGTTTGGAGTTCCCGGAGGTCTCGGCTACGCGCCCTACCTCAGGATCTCCAAACTCGACCGTTTTGTGTTTGGTTTTGCACCAAACACTTGTGTTTTTGCCTTAAAGGGCAGGGAATGGCTTGTTGGCCATCCCCATATCCCACCGGCCCCTCCCTTGCATCACCGGCCATTTATGGGTGCCACCGGCCACGGTTTCTTAACACCAATGGCCGGTCGGCACTATATTTGGCCGACCAGCACTTTATTTTGCCGACGACCTATTTGGCTGGCCGGTGGCCCTTCTGCAATCCTTTGGAGCATGGTGCATGCCAGCTGTGCCAGCTAGAATGCACCCACACTCATCCCCGTGCATGGGAGTGACCTCTTTGCACCTTTGCACCCTCTAAGCTTCTAGAAGCTTGAACCTTTGGCCAAGCTTCTTGGAGAAGCTTGGCCAGCTGTCTTAGCTTCTCCAAGAAGCCTAGACTCTTTTGCCCCCTTTGAACCTTTCCCTTTGCTTAGCCATTAAGTTATTTGGCTTTGTCTTGGCCTATATAAGCACCATCTCCCTCCCTTGGTGGGGGGTTAGCCATTTTTGATCAAAAACCAGAGCTTGTGTATCTATATAGCTGCCATATATCCTCTCTCTCTAGACTCTCCCTCTCTCTCCTCTTGTGTGTGTGTTTTAGGGCCTAAAAGTGTGGTTTTACCTTACTTTTGCACCAATACACACACCATTACACCTTAGCTCGAGATTGGGAGGCTTGGAGGGTTGTTTGTTGAGTTTTTGGACTGGTTTTGATCAATAGAAGAAGGCTGCACCACCTGTTCTTCAAGTGTTCTTCAAAGGTAAGCACCTTGCTTTAGTTTCCCCAAACTTGCACTAGCTTTCTACCTATCTTGCTTTGTGTTTTTGGCTTTGTGAATAACATAAAAAAATCTTGTTTTTACTTGCTTAAGAACATTCATTCAGGTCACTTTGTGGTTTGAGTGCAAACTCCCACCCTTAGGCCTTGTTTTGGCCATTTTGGTGCCTTTTTGGCAAGGTTTTGTTTGTTTGTGTGTTTGGATCTTTTTCACCACTGAAATCCAGTGGATTTTCAATGGTGAGATGATAGTTTGAAGTCTTGTATAGGGGAGAGACACCCCTCTCCCCTTTGTCCTTCTTTGACCTTTGTTTTTTTGGCCTAAAGGGTAGCATGTTTGAGTAGTTGCATTTGGCTTCATTTCAGAGCTTATTTGGATGTTTTAGGTCATATTATACCTCTGTCCAAAAGTGGTTTTGTGGTCCTTAGCATCCTTTTTATACTTGCTTTGTAATCCTCCATTTTGCCTAGAAATGTGCCATGCGTTTAGCCTTGCATATCCTCATGTTTTAGCTTAGGTTATTGGAGCTTTTGGTCATGATTTTCCATGCTTTAGGTCTGTTGGCCACTGTTTTTGCCATGTTTGGCATGCTTGATGAAGTTGCTTTGCATTATGGCTTGTAAGCCTTAAGTATGTGATCCATGAATATGCATTGGTTAGGCTATTTAGGTGATTTGGGAATCATTTAACATGCTATTTCAGTCCCTATACCATGCTTATATACCTCCATTTGTCATCTCTTTCATGCTTTGAAGTGTTGTAATTTTGTGCCTTAAAGGGTGATCATTGGGCATGTGTGTGTGTTTTGGCATTTGGGCTGCCATATCAAGGGGTTTGGGTGTATTTTTTTTTGCATGTTAAAAATCTGTTCTTGCTTGTCTAATACATGCCATGAATGGTCATGCTAGTAGGTAGTGGAATGCTCCACTTTGTGCCTTAGACTTGGGCCTTTTTGGTTTGCATGTTAGCATAAATCATTGTCCACCCTTTTGAGCATTTTTGCCACTGTTTTGGGGTGGATTGAGATCTGCCCCATATGGTCTAAGTCCACCATTGCATGCTTGCCTCATGTTTGTTGCTTAATTGATTCATTAAGTGTTGTAATATGATGGTCCCATTGCTTGGGATGTTTATATTTGCATTACATTTGCACCTTACATGTCTAAGCACCATACACTTGCCATGATAAGTTGCATTACATTTGGTATGCCTTGCATCTTAGTCCCATGTTGCATAACTTGAGCCATGTTGCATACTTTGCATTACATTGTTTGGTTTGGGGTGTCAAACCAAACTCGAGGGGTGAGGGGTGTTTGTACTTCAAGTGACAAAACACATCTCAACCTTTGATCACCGGGGCCCTTGACTTTTGGACATGATAGGGTCTTGGTACTCATTTGCTTGTTTGCATGCATTTACATCAAGTTGTTAACTTGGCCTCTTAGGCCATCATGCATCAAAATGCACGATTGATGGCCCGAGGGTCGAGGGTCATGTCCCCTTGAGTCCTCTATCTGATTGGGGGTGTGACCAAGCTCACACTTGCTCAAAATCCCATGCCATGCACTGCCAGTCCTCTGTTGCTGTCAAAACTGTCTTCTGTAGGAATAGTGTGCCGACCGGCAACACTTAGTGCCGACCGGCAAAGAATGAATGGCCGATAACTTCTCAAGTAGCCGATGGATTCATCCTACAGCCGATGGATGTTTACTTCAGCCGATGGTATTCTGGAACATTCAGGGGACCTGTCCTGGGACTTTGGAAATTTTCAGAGAAGCAGGGCAGTGAAAACAGAGGCAGTAGTGGCATGGCACGGACTTTCCGAGCAAGGCGGATTCGACCATGCATCATTCGCGCATCCCAAGACCGGGGGGGGCTGCGGCCATCTCTTCTTTATTCTTATTTATTCAGTAATTAGAATTTCTGTAATAATTTATTTATTCATTATTCGGACTGTACATTCTTTTGGTCCCTCCGAGTGAGGGCGTGTTTGTAATAAGTGTGTGTGGGTGTGTGTATGTCTTCCAACCCCACGTCTTTCTTCCCTTTTATTTACCTGCTTATGATGGTAGATTAGGGCATATTTAAAATTAGCATACCTTATGCAATGCATGCGTGCATTCATGCATTTGTTTACATGCACCGGGCTCGGTACATCATACAAACTGCATTGTATTTCAATTTCCAAATTGAATACGTGATAATTGTGGCATTTCACATGCCATTTTAGGGTTAGCCGAGCCTACTCTAAACTGCATTTTGTATGCGCTGCATTAGTCATTCTAGCATGAACTAGGGCATGCATTTTTGCTAACTAGTTTATTGTTTTGGCACGGAGTACAATGTAAGTATTTATGCTTTAGCATCTCGCATGCGTGTGAATGTTAACATGACAGCATGATTACCATGTGGCTAAGTGCTTATATGAGATAAACTGCCTTGATGCCTGTGGGTGAAGGTTGGATTGTTTGAGTTGGAAAAACTCGTTGAAATCCGTATTTTAGTCTACTTGCGAGTAGCAATTCCAAAGCGCTTTTCAAAACAAACGGATATGCAATGCTTGTTTCCAAATTAGGCAATCTAGTCTATACTTGTTTGCCGTGCACATAACATAGTAATTCTAGGCTAATAACCGGAACAAGAACACATAACGTTTTCAAAATCGGATATCATGGTTAGTAGAGGCCGGTCTTCGGACCGGGCGAAAGGGGGTGCTCATAGCTGACCTTCCCCGATCGTACCCAAGCTCCCGAGCCAAGACAACTTTGGTGATGACGGACACGTGGCCTTCGGCACCGAATCAGGGTTTCCTAAATTTCCCATTTTAAAAAATATTTAGGTGGCGACTCTGTATCTGGCAAAGCAGTCCATGTTTGGCACTTCTTTTCAAAAACCTGTTTTCTCAAACATGATTTGCCGGATTTGGACTCTTTGGTTCAGATTTAGAACCGCAACAACAAAAGGGAGTCCGAACTGTAGAGTGAAGCCCAAGGGCGCGTCTACAGTTTCTGGCGACTCTGCTGGGGAGTTTAGAGAGCTTGACTCGAATTCGTGATATCCCGTTTTGATTTCATTTATGTGTCTCTTTGCATTGCATGTGCATTGGTGCGCCTAGGACACTGTGTTTGCCATCTGCTATTCCTGAGCGGTTTGCTGGAGGCTTGTCTTGTCAAGGCATGACCATAAGGCTGACCGGTTGCGGGCTCTGCCAGTATGGGAACACAAACCCGGTTTTACCGGGGCACCCTCTTTGACCAATCGACCTAGTGCATATCGAAATCCATAGTGACCATTCCAAACTAGGACAGGTTGCTTACCCAATATAGGTTGTTTGAAACCGCTGCGTGCGTAGTGAAACCCTAGCTCCTGACAAAATAGGACAGGGAAACCCTACCCCAACATAGGGGTGTATTGGCTCTCTCTTACCTGCTATGTGCTTTTTAGAGTATATCTCTGCAGGGAACGCGTATATCAGTTTGCAAGTTTGGGTATCCGGCCTGCGGGCACCAGTAACAGTATTTTGGGGAATCAGTTATCTGTGGGTACCAGATTCAGATTTGGGGGCAATGATTCAGAAACAGTGATCAGTATTTGAGGAACAGTGTATCCAGCTCACTATGCAATGTGTTATGATATCCAACCGTGTGTTGTATGTTTATTTTATGCCGTTATGCTGTCCGATTGTCTGTTTATTTATACGCTTTATTTATCTTTTTATTAGGTAGTTGAGCACAATTGCTTCTGACCCGGTAGATATTCCCCAAGCACTCTGGATTAGAGGTCGTCGGCTCCATCGATCTGAGGATCTGGTAGACGGACAACCAGTGTACTGCTCACTACCCTCGGTTACTAAGCGGAGGTCAGTCAGGCAGAGGACATCAGCGCAGCAGTCAGTTCAGAGGGCCTTATCTACCCCACCTGTGTTCAGTAGGGATCAGGGTTCCGTGTCACCAACAGAGAGAGAATATATACCGGTAATTCAACCAGAGCAGAATAGTATGGCTAGTTTAGAGGATGGTGCGCCACCTCCAAGAGAGCATGAAAACAATGCAGCAGGATGCCGTCCGTCAGGCAGAATTCGCCAGGCAACAGGCCACACTTGTGAAGGAACAGGCAGAGACAATTGCCAGGCTAGAGCAGCAAACCGGAGCATCCGCTTCGCATCAAGTTCCTCCCCCACCAGGAGTCCCGAACCTCGGGGAGACGACCAATGCTCAGAATGATACAGAACTTCCCACAGGACCACCCCTGCCTCCGATCTTACCTCAAATCCAACCTCAGCTGTCAAAAACACCCACTAACCTACCGGACTCTCCCTTTGAGTTCGAGACTGATCCTACCGCACTGAAGTTGAGCAAGCTTGAAAAGCTGTTCAAGAGATCACAGGGGGTCAAGACTATCCCCGATATTGAAGATGGATACACCGATGCAGCTGTGATGCTGCCCGACAGATTCAAAATGCCTCATATTGATCGATTTGATGGGTCTGGGGACCCCATGGTGCACTTAAGACTATTTTCAGATATCCTAAGGCCAATGGGCCTCGGTAGGCTTCAGAAGTTGTCTTTATTTGGGCGGACCTTGTCAGGTGTGGCGGCCATATGGTATGCCAAGCTAGAAGATGACGTCAAGAGAAATTGGGACGAAATGGCTGAGGCCTTCATCGCGTAGTACTCATACAATACACAGATTGAGATTACGACCCGTGATCTCGAGACGACTAGGCAAGAGCCTAAGGAGAGTTTTTCAGAGTTCGTAACCAGATGGAGGGCCAAGGCTTCGATGATGACCTTGAGACCTACGGACAAAGACCAGATTCGGATGATTGTGCGCAATCTTCAGCCGAAGTTGATGCAAAAGATGATAGTACTTCCCTTTCCTACTTTTTCTGACCTACATGAAATGGGGGTACAGATTGAGGATGCCTTGAAGCAAGGCTTGATTGATAACGACCGGGAGCAACCCCGACGAACTTTCAATCGTGGTAGTAATGCAGGCCCAGGCAGCGCTACAACTACGAGAGCCTCCGAAGTGAGCATGGTCACCGCCAACCCCCCACCAAGAGCCATGGCAGCCACGCCATTCTCCGGTGCGTCCGGAAGCAGCCCGCAAACAGCTAAATACCCACCCAGAAACACCAGAACTTTCGCTCCACTTTATATGCCCCTATCCAAAGCTCTGGGGGTTTTGATCAAAAAAGGGCATCTGAAGCCCCTGGAGCCGCGACCCCTACCAAAAAACTTCCCCCTACCATAACCCAGCCAAGTATTGTGCATTTCACCAACAGCACGGTCATGATACCGATCTGTGCTTCCGGTTACGTCATGAGATTCAAGATCTCATTGATAACGGGGTGATCCTGCCTCCCGAGAAACCCAATGTTACTACAAACCCTCTCCCCACACATAACCAAGCTCCACCACCCAAAAGACTCAATTTCATCCATACTGGGGCCGTGTCCTACGACCCTAGTATCTATATCACACCTACCCACCTGCCCAAACCAGAGGTGTTCCTTCCTGATTGCATCGCCTTGTGCATGATGGATATCTCCATAACCCAACCAAAGCCAGCGGTGGTGACCACCGAGAACAGGAGAGAGGAGATCCCAAAGGAAAAGAGGATTGTTGGGCCAGAGTCTGCGGATCTGGAATTTTGTGTTGAGAAAACGTATAGTCCGGTGACTACATTTATCGATAGGCCGGGATGCGCCAGTCGTAGAACTTCCAGCAGGAGGAGACTAGTGTGTGTAATCCAAGGAGATAGTTCGGGACAGGGAGCAGATGATGTAACAGCTGGGGGGAGGACCTTGCCGATCTCCAGTTTTACAGTGACCAAGACCCGGAAGATGCGGCAGTAGCATGGTTCGATTATGAGAATTCAGCAGAAATTACTGGGTGGTTGGACGATCAACCTGATGTGGTAGGAGAGAATTTCAGGCAGAACAGGGCCCAGCAGGGGCGAGAATATCAGTGACGGCCGGGAGGGTCGAAGAACAGAGTACATCGCCGAAGGGCGCCGGTGTCAAGAATTTCGCCCGAGATTGGAGTATTTTGAGTACGGGGATTATTGAACAGTCAGTCATGTCGGAACAAGCAAGTTTTGAAGTTTTGAGATTCCGAGAGAATCAGGAAGGCGAAGGCCCATGTGGGAGCTGAAATTGCTGTGTGTGCACAGGAACCGAGAATGTTGCGGGCAGGTGGAGAAGGTGCTGCGAGCGCAAAACAGTCATACCAGAGCCGGACAGGTGTCTGTCAGTCCGCTGATGGATGTGGTGGAAGATGAGGACTTATGTCTTGCCCACACGGATGAAGATTGGGGGAATAACCAACCTGATGACACCTGGTACCTTGGAGAGGTCGACCACATGACGCGGAGTGGGCGGTATTTCAAACCCCCACACTTAGATCAACCAGAGGCCTCGGGAAGGATAGAGAAGCTGAGAAGCAAAAGGAGAAGCAGCTTGAGAGGAGGAAGCTGTACTCAAACAGCTAAAAAAGATACAAGCAGACATCTCCATCTGGGGACTGCTCATGGCCTCACGAGTACATAGGCAGGCTGTCCTGACAGCTATGGATAAGGCCAAACTCTCTATAGAGACTACACCAGAGCAGCTGGTTGGGCTGGTTTTTCGGGGAGGAGGTCCCCCGGCATTAACCTTTTCCGATAAAGAACTTCCGCCCGAGGGCATAAATCACAATAAACCCCTCTACATCTCCATGGAATGTCGAGATAAGTGGATACCGGTGGTACTTGTGGATACCGGGTCTGCCATCAATGTCTGCCCAGCAAGGACGGCGTATGCGATTGGCTTGAAAACCGCAGATTTCGTACTAACAGCCCAGGTCATCCGGGCGTACGACAATACAAGTAGGGAAGTAATGAGAACAGTTAAAGTTCAGACAAAAGTTGGGCCGGGACAACACGAGATAGATTTCCATGTCCTAGAAGTTCCCGCAACTTTTAATTTGCTTTTAGGGCGGCCGTGGCTGCATCAGGTGAAGGCAGTGTCATCTACTTTGCATCAAATGGTGAAATACCCCTACAGGAAGGGAGTAGCCATTGTCTTTGGGAATTCATCAATCCACCCACCACCAGAGGTATCCACGCCTGTTCTAGAAATCGAGCATGGCATGGAGGATGTGTTCATATCAGGTTTTACCTTGGCCGAGGCTCAGGTCGTACAGAATATCATGGCTGCTAACGAAGGGGTATATGTCAGTGCCCAAGCAGTGTACCTCATGAACAAGCTCCAATATATCCCCGGGATGGGATTAGGAAAGAGCGGCCGCAAAGGCGTCGCAGCATCGGCCGAAGTGCCGCACAACCCTCATACTTTCGGCCTAGGTTATCTGCCCACCAAGGAAGATTGGGTAAGGAAAGGAAAAGAGATGGCTGGAAGAGCCAAAGCAAAATAGATGGGGAAGCCCTTTGAATTGATGCATCGGCCCATTCGAGGTACCCTAAACGGACGCTTCGTCCGGGAGGGGGAGGATTTCCCGTTCTGTGGTTTTCCGGAGCCGTGGTTGAACGCAGAGAAGAAGCGCGTACCAGGGTTCGAATTTTCTTTGACCTGCAGTTGCTGGGGATGATGTTGCTGAAGAGCAGACAGACCTCAACAGTTGAGGCTGAGCATAGCAAAGAATTAGAGTCTGCGGACACAGAGTTTGAAATGGGGTAGCACTGGCATGTCTACTTCCAGATCCTTTGATCGACAATGTGTGCTTGGGGGATGACTCCTCGGTGTCCATGATCGGGAGATGAAACGGCCGCGGGCCTACCAGCAGCTATTTTGGATGCATCCATCGCACCCTCCCTCACCTGGCAGTACGAGGAGGGTTTTTGTCAAGCAGCACCGGGTCAGGTAGTGAGCCGGAATCTGATTCCACCGAGTCTTGTGGGTCGGAATCAGGTTCCAGCTCGTCTGAGTCTGAGTTCGGTATTCCTGGGGGTGATAACCCGGATGCCACGGTCCTGTCCAGGTCGTCCTTTTTGTTCTCTTTCGAGTTTGTTGTAACAGAAGAATTTGACGGTTTGGAAGTATCTAATGAGAATGAGGTGAATGTGATTTCCGAGTACTTTTCTGTGCCTTTGATTTATTGCTTAAATCAGGACTTTCAAAATTTTGATGAAAACGACGAGGACGAAATTCCTCCGGTTTTGCAACGACTAATTGAACAAGAGCATGAGAGGTTTGTTAAACCCTTAATTGATGAAATCACTACCGTGAACATTGGTACTGAGAAGGACCCGCGGCTGGTCCAGATCGGGTCCACGTTGTCTTCAGAGGAACGCGAGCGCTTAGTCGCTTTGTTAAAAGATTTCAAAGATGTTTTCGCGTGGTCCTACGAAGACATGCCTGGAATCGATCCTGAGATTGTACAGCACCGGATCCCTCTTGACCCCGAGGCCCGACCTGTCAAACAGAAACTCAGGAGGATCCGCCCTGATTGGGCCATTAAGATCAAGGAAGAGGTCACCAAGCAGATTGACAGGCTTCCTGCTGGTATCCGAATACCCGACTTGGTTGGCCAACATTGTTCCAGTGCCGAAGAAGGATGGCAGAATCCGGGTATGTGTGGATTTCAGGGATTTGAACAGAGCCAGTCCGAAGGATGACTTTCCCTTACCGCATATCGACGAGTTGGTAGATTTCACAGCGGGGCATGCTTTGCTTTCGTTTATGGATGGCTTCTCAGGTTATAATCAGATAGTAATGGCACCCGAAGACCGGGAAAAGACTGCTTTTACCACCCCGTGGGGTACATATTGCTACAGAGTGATGCCATTTGGGTTGAAGAACGCTGGGGCTACATATCAACGGGCTGCAACTACAATACTACATGACATGATCCATAAAGAGGTCGAGGTGTACGTGGACGACATGATTGTCAAGTCCAAAGAAAGAGAGGGCCACTACACCGCCTTGCAAAAGTTTTTCCAAAGGATCAGAGAATTTCGGCTGTGGTTGAATCCTCAGAAGTGAACGTTAGTGTTACGTTTGGTGTACAGTGGAAAATGCTGGGATTTATGAACAAAGGGCATCGAGGTCGACCCTTCCAAAATCAAGGCCATCTTAGAAATGCCGCCACCAATGACTGAAAAGGAGGGTGCGAGGCTTTCTGGGTAAAGTGCAATTCATAAGACGGTTTATCTCAAAACTAACCTTAACTTGTGAACCACTTTTTGGTCTTGAAGAAAGGAAAGAAGTTCCAATGGGACGGCCGATGCCAAGCAGCATTTGAACAGATCAAAGAATATTTACAAAAACACCCGTGTTGTCACCACCGAGCAGGGGAAAACCGTTGATATTGTATCTGTCAGTAACCGAGACTACAATGGGCTGCATGCTTGCACAAGAGTCAAGGATAAAGTGGAAAGGGCCATCTACTATCTGAGCAAGAAGATGCTGGGTTACGAGACCCGCTACACTCCGCTGGAGAAGGCTTTTTCTGGCCTTGGTATGGGCTACCAGGAAGCTGCGGCACTACCTGTTAGCTCACTCTGTAATGTTGGTTTCACGACTCGATCCCATCAAATATCTTTTCGAGAAACCGGCACTTACAGGTAAGCTAGCTCGTTGGCTGCTGTTGCTTTCCGAATTTGATTTAAAGTACGTGACGCGCAAATCGTAAAAGGGAGGAGAGCAGTAGTAGCGGAATTCCTTGCCGACCACCCGGTTGATGGGGATGAAGCAGTTGAGTACCTATTCCCAGATGAAGCTATTCTGCACATCGAAGATGAAACTTGGACGATTGTACTTTGACGGGGGCGTCAAATCAGTACGGGTATGGGATAGGAGTGTTGCTGGATAGCGCCTGACGATCCCCGTATCCCTCTAGCATTCAAGCTTCGGTTCAAAGTCTTGAACAATGAGGCAGAGTATGAGGCATGTATTGCGGTCTAGAAGCGGCCCTAGAACTAGGGGCAAGACGATTGGACGTCATTGGGGACTCGAACCTTGTTGTGTCTCAGGCGAAAGGAGACTGGAAAGTCAAGAGAAAAGATGATAATTTACCACCAACCTTGGATTTGTTAATTCCTCGGTTTGTTGAGAAGTTAAATTTCACTCACCTAGTAAGAGAGAACAACAGGTTTGCGAATTCGTTGGCAACTCTATCTTCCATGATAGACATCCCATCTGGAGTCTGATGCGTCCAGTCATTATTGACCAGAAATTTGCACCTGCTTACGAGTCAATCTCTGCCATAGATGAAGTGCAGGACAACAACCCCTAGTATTATGACATATGGAACTTCTTGGAAAAGGAGGCGTATCCACCAGGGGCAAATGCCAAAGACAAAAGGGCAATCAGAAGAATGGCTGTTCAGTTTATCATCTGCGGGGGGGTAAATTGTTATAAGAGAGGTCATCTGGGAAT
>JAPPVO010002017.1:0-13921 GCA_030407325.1 Camellia japonica | reverse complement strand
CCGGGACTATCTGCTCTGGCAACCCGAGGGTCTGGCCGCAGAAAACGCTCCCCCAGGTACCAAGCCCGACAGACCGGGCCCTCCAGCAAAATCCGGTAGCGCGAGGTCTCGATGGCGCCGACATACCGATCTCGTATCACCGCTGGTAGCGGAGCCCACGGCTGCCAGGTGACCTGAAATGAAATACAGTTGATTATTTACTAATATAGAAATGTACGCTTGAAAGCGAAGTTTAAACCGACTATAAGTAAAACGTACCTCGGTGGGGGTGATGGTGTCGAAGAAACGGCGAAAGAAGCTGAATGTGTCTCGGGGCCTCCGAGTGCACCTCCCATCGTAACGGCGAGAGAAGGGAACGACCAGAGGGGTCTCCGTCTCCGGCACTGGCTCTAGTCTGGGGAAGTAGGCATACACCCACAGCTGCAAAACAGATGTCAGTATGACTATCAGATCAAGCAGGATGCAGAATAAAGCAGAAACAACGAGCCGTGTGTTGTGTATTGTGTTGAACAGAGTGTACAGTGTGAACAGTGTACAGTCAGTGTAAAGCAGAGCATGTGGTTGCCGTGTGTACAATATGCAATCCGTGGGAAGCGGACTACAGTGTGCGCAGTGTACAGAGTACAGAAAGTACAGAACAGAAATGTAAAGTAGAGAAGAAGACATACCTCCCAGGCTCGCCAGTAGCCTCCTAGCAGCTGTCCACTGCCACGAGAGACCGAGCTCATGTAGCCATAGAGAGTGGCCAAAGCAGCGCCGCCCCAATCATAACGCAAAAGATCTCGGACATCCACCAGTGCACTGAGGAGACAGAGGGGCACTGTGTTCGCCCGGTCGGCGAAGAGAGTCGTCCCAAATAGGAACATCAAGAAGCCGCGTGCATACTGATCCACGGCCTTTGGGGTCATCGGGGCTGCATCAATGAGTGCGGACTGGACCCGAAACTACACCTCGAACCAAGAATACCGGACGAAGCCGGACGAGCCAGAGGCGGAGCCGCGCCAAGTAAGTAGACCTGGGCTGCGGTCCACTCATCCATGTCTATATCAAAAGGGATCGGATCACCCCCCACCCCGATGCCAGTGAGCATCGAGAAGTCGTAAGGGGTCATCGTCATGTCCCCAGTCGCTGATAGGTGAAATGAATCGGTGGTGTCCCACCACCTCTCTGCCAGGGCGGCAAGAAGAGGTCTGCAGGCGGAGAGCCTAGAAAGTCCCCGGCAGAAAGAGCCAAAGCCCGCCTGGTCCACGATGCGTCGAACCGCCTCGGGAAGATCCAAATACCAGTCTCGAGCAGCAATGTTCCCATACCCGCGGACGGTATGGGAGTCTCCCTGTAATCAAAAGCAGTAATTGCAAAGCAAACATTTAGAATATAGTTCCAAGAAGCATACAGATATGGTGCACGTGTGCACGTTTTTCAGATATAAGCAAATGTCAGGTTTCAGTGCACCAGTAGGTGGACTACGACCTGTGACGTGTCAGTACTCCCGTGCGGATCAGTATAAGTCTAGCATGTGTGCAAGTTTTCAGATGCCAGGTACCGGTATGTTTTAGTGGATTACCAACGTATGATGCGTCAGCGGGCTTTGTGTGGTTCAGTTTAAATACAGCATACAGTGCGTTTTCAGATTCAAACAAGTACCGGGTATCGGTGAATTCGTAGTGAAATGCGGTGTGCCATGTTTGGGTGATTTAGACTAGTGCAGTGTGTGTGCATGTGTCTCGGTCCTAAGCAGATATCAGTTGTGAAGTTGTCTACAATCGACTACAGTACAGTGTATCAGAGCTAAGCAGTTAAGGGTTGTAATCAGCTATGTCAGTTGACAGTTTACAGTTCTACATTGCGAAAAGTAAAACAGAGAAGAGTGTTACCTCGACAGTGCCGAAGGACAGATGAGAGGTCGGCTCGCGCAGTAGAAGCTCCGGGTCCAGAACCCTGTCAAAACCGCGGAAGTGGCGGAGTCCGTCGGGCGGTAGCACATGGGTAGCCGGCCGGTAGGTCGCCGGGTCAAAAGGACGCTCACCCAGAGGGAGGAGCTCGACGCCGGGATCCATCTCGTGATCCGGGGGAGTCCCGACGTGTGGAATGTCATCGGCCATGTCAACAATAATGAGAAAATAGCTGGAAGAAGGAAAACCGGGTCGGAATACGAAGGGTCAACCGAGAAGGTCAACCCCGAGAAGGCCGGAAATGGCCGGAAAGGTCGGAAGAAGAAAAGGCACGGAAAGGAAGACGGAATCAAGGGGAACAAGCCCCGAAAAAGCGAAACTAGCAAAAGTACACCGAAACGGAGATTCGTTCGGTTGAAAATGTCCGAAACGCGAAGAATATCGCGAATCCGACGAGAAAACGGGTGTAAAACGCGAAGAAATCGATGAGAAATCAAGAAAACAAACTCTAGAGAGAGAGAGGAGGAGTTTTCGGCAGAGGCAAAGTGAGGAAATAGGGTTTCAAGCCCTATTTTAAAAGACCCGAAGTGAAATGGCAGTTCTGCCCCCGATCAGCAACTTTTGGCCGGTCGGCACTTTTTTGTGCCGGTCGGCACAATATTGTGCCGATGGATTGTTTTATGCAGCCGGTGGTGGCCGGTGACCACCCCACCCAGCCGGTGGCGTTCCCAAGGATGTTTTTAGGCTATATGAGGGGTTTTGGGTCTTCATAGCTCAAGAAAGTGCATCCCCGATGCTCAACTGGCCTCCGTTTTGACCTCGGACCGTGTCTTCTGTGCGAGGCACTGAGATTCAAGCAAGAATTGTATCCTTTTTGTATCCTTTTGTCTTTCGTAAAATTCAAAAGTTGCCCCGTGTGCGTCGCATGCATCCATCCTTTTTGTCTGTTGCGTCGCAACGCGCCGTCTTGCACGTCCCTTGTGACTTGCATCTTTTTCCTTTCGAACGAGGTACGTGTGCCTCGTTTTGCATCTCATTTTCAAATGAGGTACGTGTGCCTCATTTCGCATTCCATTACATCTCGAGGTACGCATGCCTCGTCTTGCATCATCCTTCATTTGCATTTCGTCTTGATCCACGTGCGGTGTACTACCTCACGTGTTTCATTTGCATTTCATCTTGATCCACGTGCGGTGTACTACCTCACGTGTTTCATTTGCATTTCATCTTGATCCACGTGCGGTGTACTACCTCACGTGCCTCATTTGCATTTCATCTTGAGTCACGTGCGGTGTACTACCTCACGTGCCTCATTTGCATTTCGTCTTGAGTCACGTGCGGTGTACTACCTCGCGTGCTTTGTCTTGCATTTTGTTTTGCATTTTCGTATCGGTCCGGCGAGACCTTAAACACGCATGGTCTAGGAGACCTTAAATCCTTGGGAGGTGCAAAACCTTCACCCGCGTTGTCTAACGCGCCGCGCTGTTTTGCGCACCTCATCTACCCTATCATGCATCGTGCATTACCTCTTTACGGTCCGGCGTGACCTTAAACACGCACGGTCTAGGAGACCTTAAATCCTCGGGAGGTGTAAGACCTTCAGTGCATTAAAGCGCACACCTCATTGCATTTGGCATACATCGCATCGCGTCGAGTGCGCACCCCATTTGCACTTCATTTTCCATCCTTATGAGGCACGCATGTCTCATTTGCCCTATCGTGTGTCGCATTATGCAAATTGCCCCAACGAGGGTCCGGCGGGACCGAAAACACGCACGGTCTGGCGAGACCTTAAACCCGCTCATTTGCATTTAGCATGCATCTCAAAAGCCGTGCGCTGGCACGCATTTCGAGCATCATGCATCATGTGCATCTCAATGCATACGCTGTGCATCCCGGTCTAGGAGACCTTAAATCCTCTGAAGGTGCAATTCCTTTGGTGTTCGTCGTGCCCGAACGACTTTCGGTGGTCTGGTAAAGCCACCTGCCTGTTTTGCGGTGAGTTCCTAGAAGACCAACTGGGACGGTGAAAACTAGAGTTTGAATGGCTTATGCCTAGAACGCAAAGGTTCGGGATCTCCGAGACTAAAGTCTGGTTTAAATACCCAGGGGGTGTACCCTCGGCTTGAAATCTGTATGGAAGCCCCATAGGTTGAGGCGGCGTGTTTACGCCTCGATTCTGGATATTGAACCAACCTAGTATATCGCCCTGTTGGTAAGATAGGGAAAGCTGCAATCGTAGCCATTGCATCACATGCATTATCATGCATCATTTGTAAATATTGCATATGCATTGCATTTCAAAAAAAAACAAACAAACAAGACACAACACATGCATGTGTCATGCATTTCATTGTAGTATAGCGCATTTGTCATGCATTCACTGTAATTTGCATGCATTTCATTGCATCACCTCCATCTATGGCTTGCGCCCTTCCTTGTTGAGCTTGGTCTGGTATGTGCCCATATTTTTCGTGCCAAAACACAGTTGTCGAGCTTTTGTGTCCGAGCCTTGAGGGTAGCGGCACCGCTTCTGTGTTAGATACGGTTTGTATGTGTGCATGCCTTTCCTAGGCAAGATTTGGTTTGGCCCGCGTGCCATATCCCTTGTATCCATATCCATTGCACTGTAATTTGCATGCATCCACTGCATCACCTCCATCTATGGCTTGCGCCCTTCCTTGTTGAGCTTGGTCTGGTATGTGCCCATATTTTTCGTGTCAAAACACAGTTGTCGAGCTTTTGTGTCCGAGCCTTGAGGGTAGCGGCACCGCTTCTGTGTTAGATACGGTTCGTATGCGTACATGCCTTTCCTAGGCAAGACTCGGTTTGGCCCGCGTGCCATATCCATTGTATCCATTTCCATCACATTATAGTGTAATTGTTGCATCCGGCATTAGGATCATTATTCCCTCATCAGCGGGTCGTTTCCCCACTTATGTCATTCCACCCAATACTCGTTCTTGTGTCCGTGCGAAGTACTCGTAGATCAGACATCGTTCTATGGGAGACGGACTTGTCACCTCCATCAATCTATCTGACATTCGTGTGGTTTCGAACCGCTCATGATCGAATCATGATTCAAACGCCCTGCACGTAGTTTGCATCGCATATAGTTTCAATCGCATTGCATTATCATTTGCATTATTCATACATAGTTTTGTATATATTGCACATCATTTTGCATTCGCATTGCATATGTCATGCATGTTGCTAACAATATTGTACCTGTTAAGTTTGCTTTCTTTTCAGGCGCGATATTGTATGTACGGTTCATTTACCGCTGGTGGAACCAGGTGAGCCGCACAGGTATTGTATCTCCCGAGTGAGAAGTTCTGAGAATTGCATAATTCTCTTACATCCTTTCTGCATTGTGATGTAGACTGTTGCATGTTAGCTTATAACTGTCGCATGTATTGCTTCATTACAGCTTTCTTTGCATGATCATAAGTTATGCTCGGCTTCTTGCATTGTCAGTTGCATTTTGCCCCCGCCTACGGGCGCATATCTTATCTTTGGCATGTGTGCCTGTGCATGAACTACGCTGGTTTGATTCCCTAAGGGATACGTAGGCAGCTTGCGAGTTCAACCATTTGCGCTTTGTATGTTTGTCCAAGTCTTCGGCCCTGTCAAAAATGGGTCGTCTCTGGGCTTTGACATTCACTCCCGTCATTCTTATGACTTTCGAGTTCTGTCAAAGAGGGGCAACTATAGACACCCCATTTTTGACCGTCCTCAAGACTTGGACGTCACCGTTGGAACACTCGGTGATTATCCATGTTTGTGTTCGTTTGGAGTTCCCGGAGTTCTCGGCTGCGCGCGCCGTGCCTCAGGACCTCCGAACCCGACCGTTTGTGTTTGGTTTTGCACCAAACACTTGTGTTTTGCCTTGGAAGGGGAGGGAATGCTTTGTGAGGCATCCCTACACACCACCGGCTGGGGCTAGAGGCCACCGGCTGGCTAGTTTGTCTATCGGCACTATATTGTGCCGGTCGGCACTCTTTTGGGCGAAATGACCATTTTGCCCTGCCGACCACTGTGCACTTGCTTTCTGAGATATTTTCAGACAGCTGTGTGCAATTGGTTTCCCCTCCATACACGTGTATGGAGGGATGAGCTTGCTTAGGGACTAAGCTTGTAAGCTTTTTGCCTATAAGAGGGAAAGCTCTTCCCTTGGCTCAAGGGTTGGCTTCTTGAGAGACTTAACCATTGTTAGAGAGAGCCAAGGTCTGGTTTTAGGTTAGAATAGTTGTATCTATCCTATCTCTCTCTTTCCTTGCTTGTTTAGTACACTAGGTGCTTTAGTTCACACTATTGCACTAAAACACCTAGTGTTCCACCTCCTCCTTGTAACTGAGATTCTAAGGGCTGGTTCTTGGAGTTCTTGACTGATTTTGAGCTCAAGGAAGCATCAACCACAACCTTTGTGAAGAGGTCTACAAGGGTGAGATACTAACCCCTTTTTCCCCCATTTTTGCACTCTATTTTTACTTGCTTTAAAGTAGTTTTTGAGCTTAGTGTTTGACACATAAAATCTCTGTTTTTAAGTCCTCTTTATTGTTCATTAAGAGTGTTGTGAGGTTTGGGGAAGTTTGACCCCCCTTTAGGCTTTGAAAAGGCCCCATTTTGTGCTATTTTGGAGAGATCCGAGATTTTGGTGATAGGATCTCTTCACCACTGAAATCTTGAGGGATTTCAGTGGTGAAGAGCATGCCTTGAAGTCTCAAGAAGGAGAGGGCCACCCCCTCTCCTTGGTGTCCTTGAAAAGGGCAAGTTTTGCTTCCTTATGGAGCTCCATGCTTGAGTGTGTGTTGAGCATGTTTAACTTGTTTTCCATGCTTATATTGCCATGTTATAACATGATTTCAAGTTGGTCTAGGCCTCCCATGCATGCTTAGTATGGTTGCCTTGTAATACCCCCTTTATGCCTTAACATGCCTAGGTGGTGTGCCTCTATTTCTAACATGTTTTAGGCTTACATTTGTGAAGCTTTTGTGCTTACTTTAACATGTTTTAGGTCTGACCATAGTTATTTGTTTTGATTTTAGCATGCTTAATATAGCTCCTTTGTATTGTGGCTTGTTGGCCTCAAATGTGTGCATGTGTAGCATGTGTTGTTTGCATTATTTTGGTGGTTTGGGGCCACTTGACATGCAATTTCAGTCCCCTTGGTGTGCTTGTATGCTTGCCTTAATGGCCTTGTTAATGCTTTAGGAGCATGTGTTGTATGCCCTTTGTTTTGGCTTTAATGCATGCCCTTGATTTAATGACTCTTAGATGCCATCTAAGTAGCCATTTGGCTTTGTTTTGACATGCTAGAAACTTGTTTTAGGTTGATTAGTGCATGCCATGAATGTTTGGGCAAAGTGTGGGTTAATGCCCTATTAGCTTGCCTTAGCCTAAGGCCTTTTGCATGCTTTGTTTGGCTTACTTGATTGCATGATTTGGCATCATGTTTTGCATGAATTTCAGAGCCTAAGTTGCATGCTAGTAGTCCATGATTAACTCATTTCAAGTGTGCTTGAATGTTGTTTGTTATGCCTAAGTGTAGGACCATGAATGCTTGCATGTGTGCATGTGTGTTTGGCCCCCATAGCTTAGCACTTTGGCCACTGTTTTGAGCCTTGTTAGAGCTGCCCAATTCATGTATAAGTCCATCCCATTGCTTAGTTTGCATACTTGCCTTGTATGCCTACTTGTATGCTTGCATAAGTGCCTTGCATTGTCCATACGGCATAGTAGGTAACATGCTTAGGACCCCATTGCATTGGCATGCGTGCTAGGCCTCTTGAAGTGAAGTATGATAGAGGTTTGGCACCCCTTTTGTGTCTATGTGATTTGCATACATTTGAAAGTGAAGTTGCATTCTTGGTTCTTAGGGCCATCATGCATGGAAATGCGTGATTGGTGGTCCGGGAACCGAGGCACATACCCCCTTGGGTCAATAACATGATAGGGAATGTGTTTAGTGCATAAATGGCTTGAATCACATTGCCATGCAAGTTGTTTCCCTCTGCTGCTGTGAGTTGCAGGTTCTGCAGGTATTAAGTGCCGGCCGGCACTATTTAGTGCCGACCGGCAGTCAACCAACAGCCGATGGCTTATTTCAGTGCCGATGATCTTATTCTACTGCCGGTGGAAGTTCTACCTAGCCGATGATGTCCCCCAGTGCCCTGAGAGGTACTTCTGGACTTTGGAAAGTTTCTGTGGAGGAGAGCAGAGGAAACAGAGGCAATCCTTGCATGGCGGTGCGATTCCGAGCCAGCCCCGAACACGCGCTGCATCCGGCCCTCATCCCGAGGCGGTTTAATGCTTAATTAGATTAATTAATTTATTTTGTTAATTTAATTAATTTGTAATATTTAATTAGCTAGAGTAGTTAGTTATTTATTAATTTCTGTATTATTATTTTGGTCCCTCCGAGTGAGGGCAAAAAATGTAATAAGTGTGGGTGCGTGGGCATGTATGTCTTCCAATCCTCATTTCTTTCTAACCCTTTTATTTATCCGCTTACAGTGGTAAACTAGGGCATTTTATTTCAGCATACCTTATGCAATGCATGTGTGCATCCATGCATTTGTTTACATACATCGGGCTCGGTACATCATACAAACTGCATTGTACTTTCAATTCCAAATTGAATGCGTGATAGTTGTTGCATTTCATGTGCCATGCTTAGGATAGCCGAGCCTGTCTAGGTTACATTCCGTATGCGATGCATTAGCCACTTAACATGAACTAGGTCATGCATGTTTGCTAACTAGTTTACTGTTTTGGCACGGAGTACGATGTAAGTTTTTATTGCTTTAGCATATCACATGCGTGTGAATGTTAACATGACAGTATGCTTGCCATGCGGCTAAATGCTTACATGAGATAAACTGTTTGAATGCCTGTGGGTGGAGGTTGGATTGCCTGAGTTGGAACAACTCATTGAAATCCGTATTTTAGCCTACTTGCGAGTAGCAAAAACCAACACGTTTTTCGAGACAAAACGGATATGCAATGTTTATTTCCAAGTTAGGCAATCTAGTCTATACTTTTGTGTTGTGCGCATCACATAGTAATTCTAGGTTAATAATTGGGATAAGAACGCATAAAGTTTTCAAAATTGGATATCACGGTTAGTAGAGGCCGGTCTTCGAACCGGGCGAAAGGGGGTGCTCATAGCTGACCTTCCCCGATCGTACCCAAGCTCCCGAGCCAAGACCACTTTGGTGATGACGGACACGTGGCCTTCGGCACCGAGTCAGGGTTTCCTAAATTTCTCATTTTAAAAATATTTAGGTGGCGACTCTGTAATCTGGCAAAGCAGTCCATGTTTGGCACTACTTTTTTCAAAAATCTGTTTTCTTCAAAACGATTTGCCGGATTTGGACTCTTTGGTTCAGATTTAGAACCGCGACACAAAGGGAGTCCGAACTGTAGAGTGAGGCCCACGGGCGCGTCTACAGTACCCAAGCTCCCGAGCCAAGACATTTGGTGATGACGGACACGTGGCCTTCGGCACCGAGTCAGGGTTTCCTAAATTCCCCATTTTAAAAATATTTAGGTGGCGACTCTGTAATCTGGCAAAGCAGTCCATGTTTGGCACTACTTTTTCAAAAATCTGTTTTCTTCAAAACGATTTGCCAGAGGTGGACTCTTTGGTTCAGATTTAGAACCGCACCATCCAAACAAAACGAAAGAATCCGAGCTGTGGCGAGGTCCCCCGCGGGCTTGTTACAGTTTCTGGCGACTCTGCTGGGGATTTTTTAGAGAGCTTGACTCGAACTCGTGATATCCTGTTTTGATTTCGTTTATGTGTCTCTTTGCATTACATTTGCATTGGTGCGCCTAGGACACCGTGTTTGCCATCTGCCATTCCTGAACGGTTTGCCGGAGGCTTGTCTTGTCAAGGCATGACCGTAAGGCTGACCGGTTATGGGCTCTGACAGCATGGGAACACAAACCCCGGTTTTACCGGGGCACCCTTTTTGCCCATTCGACCTAGTGCATATTCGGAATCCATAGTGACCATTCCAAACTAGGACAGGTTGCTTACCCGATATAGGTTGTTTGAAACCGCTGTGTGCGTAGTGAAACCCTAGCTCCTGACAAAATAGGACAGGGAAACCCTACCCCAACATAGGGGTGTATTAGCTCTCATTTACTTGCTATGTGCTTTTAGAGTGTATCTCTACAGGGAATGCGCATGTCAGTTTGCAAGTTTTATCCGGCCTGAGGGCACCAGTAAACAATATTTTGGGGAATCAGTTATTTGTGGGTACCAGATTCAGACTTGGGGGCAATGATTCAGAAATAGTGATCAGTATTGGAGGGACAGTGAATCGAGTTCAGCGTGTTATCCAACCGTGTGTTGTTTATTTTATGCTGTTATGCTGTCCGATTTTCTGTTATTTATACGCTTTATTTATCTTTTTTTACTAGGTAGTTGAGCACGATTGCTTCTGACCCAGTAGATACTCCCCGAGCACTCTGGACTAGAGGTCGTCGACTCCATCGATCTGAGGATCTGGTAGACGGACAACCAGTGTACTGTTCACTACCCCCGGTTACTAAGCAGAAGTCAGTCAGTCAGACAGAGGACATTAGCACAGCAGTCAGTTCAGAGGGCCTTATCTACCCCACCTGTGTTCAGTAGGGATCAGGGTTCCGTGTCACCAACAGAGAGAGAATATATACCGGTATTTCAACCAGAGCAGAATAGCATGGCTAGTTTAGAAGAGATGGTGCGCCACCTCCAAGAAAGCATGAAAATGATGCAGCAAGATGCCGTCCGACAGGCAGAATTCGCCAGGCAACAGGCCACACTGGTAAAGGAACAGGCAGAGACAATAGCCAGGCTAGAGCAGCAGACCGGAGCATCTGCTTCGCATCAAGTTCCTCCCCCGCCAGGAGTTCCTAATGTCGGGGAGGCAGCCAATGTTCAGACTGATACAGAACTGCCCACAGGACCACCCCCGCCTCCAACCCTACCTCAAATCCAACCTCAGCTATCAAAAACGCCCACCAACCTACCGGACTCTCCCTTTGAGTTCGAGTCTGATCCCACAGCACTGAAGTTGAGCAAACTTGAAAAGTTGTTCAAAAGGTCCCAAGGGGTCAAGACCATCCCCAACATTGAAGATGGGTACACCGACGCAGCTGTGACGTTGCCCGACAGATTCAAAATGCCTCATATTGATCGATTTGATGGGTCCGGGGACCCCATGGTGCATTTAAGACTGTTTTCAGATGTTCTCAGGCCAATGGGCCTCAGTAGGCTCCAGAAGTTGTCTTTGTTTGGTCGAACCCTATCGGGTGTGGCGGCCATATGGTATGCCAAGCTAGAAGATGATGTCAAGAGGAATTGGGACGAAATGGCTGAGGCCTTCATCGCACAGTATTCGTATAATACACAGATTGAGATTACGACCCGTGATCTCGAGACGACTAGGCAAGAGCCTAAGGAGAGTTTTTCAGAATTTGTAACCAGATGGAGGGCCAAGGCTTCGATGATGACCCTGAGGCCTACGGACAAAGACCAGATTCGGATGATTGTGCGTAATCTTCAGCCGAAGTTGATGCAAAAGATGATAGTTCTCCCCTTTCCTACTTTTTCTGACCTACATGAAATGGGGGTGCAGATTGAAGATGCTTTGAAGCAAGGCTTGATTGATAATGATCGGGAGCAACCCCGACGAACTTTCAACCGTGGTAGCAATGCGGGCCCGAGTGGCGCTACTACTACGAGAGCCACCGAAGTAAGCATGGTCACCGCCAATCCCCCTCCAAGAAATACGGTAGCTGCACCATTCTCCGGCGCGTCCGGAAGCAACCCACAAACAACCAAATACCCACCCAGAAACACCAGAACCTTCGCCCCACTATATATGCCCCTATCCAAAGCTCTGGGGGTTTTGATCAAGAAAGGGCACCTGAAGCCCCTAGAGCCGCGGCCCTTACCAGAAAAACTCCCTCCTACCCATAACCCGGCCAAATATTGCGCCTTTCACCAACAGCACGGTCACGACACCGATCTGTGCTTCCGGTTGCGTCATGAGATCCAAGATCTCATCGACAATGGGGTGATTTTGCCTCCCGAAAAACCCAATGTTACTACAAATCCCCTCCCCGCACACAACCAAGCTCCACCACCCAAAAGACTCAATTTCATCCATACTGGGACCGTGCCCTACGACCCTAGTATCTATATCACACCTACCCACCTGCCTAAACCAGAGGTGTTCCTCCCTGATTGCACCGACTTGTGCATGATGGACATCTCCACGACCCAACCCAAGCCAGTGGCGGTGACCCCCAAGAACAAGGAAAGGGAGATCCCAAAAGGAAAACAGTTGTTTGAGTCAGAGTCTGCGGAATCTGGGAGTTACGTTGGGAAGACATATAGTCCGAGGGACTACATTTCATCAAAAGGCCAAGATGGGCCCGGAGTAGAATTGCCAACTGGGGGGGAGTTGTGCGTAATCCAAGGAGGTAGCCTGGAGCAGGGAACAGATGATGTAACCGCTGTGGGGGAGGATCTTGCCGATCTCCAGTTTTACAATGACCAATACCCAGATGACGCGGCAGTCGCATGGTTCGATTATGAGGATTCAGCGGAAGCTACAGGGTGGTTGGACGATCAGCCCGATGTGGTAGGAAAATTTCAGGCAGAACAGAGTTCAGCAGGAATGAGGCTATCAGCGACGGCCGGAAGGGTCGAAGAGCAGAACACATCGCCGGAGGGCGCCGGTGTCAAGAATTTCGCCCGAGATTGGAACATTTTGAGTACGGAGATGATTGAACAGTCAGTCACGTCAGAACAAGTAAGTTTTGAAGATTCCGAGAGGATCAGGAAAGCAAAGGCCCATGTGGGAGTTGAAACTGCTGCGTGCACAGGAACCGAGAATGTTGCAGGCATGTGGATGGAAGGCGCCACAAGCACGAAAACGGGCATACCAGAGCCAGACAGGTGTCTGTCAGCCAATGATGGAATGTGGTGGGAAGACGAGGACTTATGTCTTGCCCACACCGACGAGGGTTGGGGGAATAACCAACCTGATAACACTTGGTACCTCGGAGAGGTTGACCACATGACGCGGAGTGGACGGTATTTCAAGCCCCCACACTTAGATCAACCGGAAGCCTCGGGAAAGGATAGAGAAGCCGAGAAGCAAAAGGAGAAGCAACTTGAGGAAGAAGCTGTACTCAAACAGCTGAAAAAGATACAAGCAGACATCTCCATTTGGGGACTGCTCATGGCGTCACGGGTGCATAGAGAGGCTGTTTTATCAGCCATGGACAAAGCAAAGCTTTCAATAGAAACCACGCCAGAGCAGCTGGTGGGATTGGTCTTTCCGGGAGGAAGTTCCCCGATGCTGACCTTTTCCGACAAAGAACTTCCGCCCGAGGGCGTGAATCACAATAAACCCCTCTACATCTCCGTGGAGTGTAGGAATAAGTGGATACCGGTGGTACTTGTTGATACCGGGTCCGCCATTAATGTCTGCCCAGCAAGGACGGCATATGCGATTGGCTTGAAAATCGTGGATTTTGTACCAACAGCCCAGGTCATCCGGGCATATGACAATACAAGTAGAGAAGTAATGGGAACAGTTAAAGTTCAGACAAAGGTTGGGCCGGGGCAGCACGAGATAGATTTCCATGTCCTAGAGGTCCCTGCAACCTTCAATTTGCTTTTAGGACGGCCGTGGCTGCATCAGGTGAAGGCAGTATCGTCCACTTTGCATCAAATGGTGAAATACCCCTACGGGAAGGGAGTAGCCATTGTCTTTGGGAATTCGTCAATCCACCCACCACCAGAGGTATCCACGCCTGTTCTGGAAATTGAGCATGGCATGGAGGATGTATTCATATCAGGTTTTACCTTGGCCGAGGCTCAGGTCGTACAGAATATCATGGCTACGAATGAAGGGATATACATTAGTGCCCAAGCAGTGTATCTCATGAACAAACTCCAATACATCCCCGGGATGGGATTAGGAAAGAGTGGCCGTAAAGGCATTGCAGCGTTGGCCGAGGTG
>JAPPVO010002016.1:0-23117 GCA_030407325.1 Camellia japonica | reverse complement strand
ATGTGATTTTTGTGAGAAAAAACTGAAATGATTATGGATTTGATATGATATTTTGTCTTTTTGTGGATTTTAGTCTAAAAAACCAAAAAAAAACTCTTGCCAAACACCCCCATGTACAATCTAC
Organism: Camellia japonica; assembly: GCA_030407325.1. Classification (NCBI taxonomy): domain Eukaryota; kingdom Viridiplantae; phylum Streptophyta; class Magnoliopsida; order Ericales; family Theaceae; genus Camellia; species Camellia japonica. Next base: position 22,993 of record JAPPVO010002016.1, on the reverse strand, counting down.
CTAAAAAGTATTTAGTTAGAGAGATAAGTGAGAGGATTAGCTATTCATTTTGAGCTAGTAATCCCCTCATTGGTAGGATTACAAATTCCATAGAGGCGTTAGAATTAGAAATTGAGTGAGAGAATAAATGAATTTTTGAATAATTTTTAAGCAAAATTTATATTTTTTAAAATAAATATATATATATATATATATTTATAATATTAAAAAAATACTAAAAATTAAAAAATATTAATTTTATATATTAATACTATCTATAGTAGTATTAATCCGGTGGTATACAAATAAACACTTTTTACCTTACATCTCTAACCTAATGCCACCACACTAATAATCTATTCACTCAATCTCACCGTACTCTTAATCTCCTCCATCTTATATAGAGCCAAACAAATATGGCCAAAGAGAGCTATTTCTCTCTAATTCATATCAGATTGAAAAATATTGTTAAGTCTTGGTGGGGTTTACTTAGAGTATCTCTAATGATTTGTCACAAGCTTTGACAGCTGCTAATTGTGACAACTCAGCCAAAACCAGCCGTTTCCATCCCTCCCTCCCTCCCTCCCAACAAAACAAATTTGACACAAACTTGTTTCACCATTTTTATTTTTTTTTTATCAGAATTCACCAAAAAAAATTTACAATAATTTTTTTTTTAATTTACCCAAATTCAGCAAAGTTTTTTTTATAGAATCAGTCAACAACAATCAATAGATCTCAACAAAATCTCAAACAATTTCAACAAATCTCAGATTCAGCAAAACAATTTCAATAAATCTCAACAAGCAATTAAACAATTTCAACAAATCGCAAGAAATCTAAACTAAATCTCACAGAATATGAACAAAACTTCAAATAATAAATATCTGAATTTGCCATTTTTTGTTCATATTTCAGCAATCATCTTCTTTGTGACCATCTTCATCTTCTCCATCAAAGAGCTGATTTAGAGGAGTGATTCGAAGGGTTTGTGGTTAGGGTTTCAGCTGTGGAGTGTCCTCGATTTTGGTGGAGAAGAGGGTTAGGGCTTTTCAGGGCTTTGTGATCTGTAAGGGAGATAAAGGTTTAAGTTAAGGAGAGAGATATAGAAAGAGAGTGAGAGGGAGATGATCGATGATGAGAGTAGGAGAGAGTGAAAGAAAGGTTTGGGGGAGATGGTTTAAGGGATGGGGCTTCCAGATTCAAGATGACGACCAATTGATAGATGGAGAGAGAGAGAGAGGGAAAAATGACCAGTGAGAGAAAAAGGCTAAAGAGAGAAACAAAGAAACAGAGAGAGAGAGATTGAATTCTAATGGAAATCACAAAAAGAGAGAGTTGGGATGATTCTAGAAGGTTGATCTCAACCGTTAGATTATGTAAAGATCCAACGGTGAGATGTGTCTTGGAATGCTAAACATAAGCCCAACAGCTCTATTTCAATCTTGAAAAAAAAAAAAAAAAAAAAAAAAAAAAAAAAGAGGCTATTTTTTCAAACAGATAAGACACCAACGGCTATAAATTAAACAATTATAAAAAAGGGTCATGTTTTTGTAGTGGTATAAATACAAACACCTTAATTCAATTTGAGTTCACAGCAAAACATCTTAAATTATATTTTTGTTTTTTATTTTTCACACAATCACTATGGAAGGTTCATAAAAAACAAAGAGAGGAAAATCATTTAGCATTAATGAAGATATGACAATTTGTAAAACTTGGTGTCACATTACTGAAGACCCAATTGTTGGGAATTCACAATCTCATGCTCATTTTTTGGGAGAAATTTTTGAAAATTATTGCTCACTGCAGAATGATCACTCAAGAACATAAGTGTCTATCTCATTTCAATGGGGTATAATCATGAAATGTTGCAACAAATTTCGTGAGTACTTAGTGCAAGTCGAAAATCTACATCCAAGTGGGATGTCTCAAGTTGATATAGTAAAATTTCATTTTCATTTATTATGTTAGGTTTTTTTTTTTTTTTGGTCTCATATAAAAATTAACTAATTAATTAATTTAATATTTTATTGATACAGATGCTTCAAGCAAAACTTTTATACCATCAAGATGCAAACAAACATTTTGCCTTTAAACATTGTTGGCTAGTCTTGCAAAACAATATCAGGTAGCAAGATTTAGCTTCTATAAACACAGTGAAGTCAATGATACATATACCATTTTTTCCTGATTCAGCCCCCGAGTCCCTTATGGATAACTGCATTTCTCTTGAAAACGATAACAGTCCAAGTATTGGTAACAATCCAACTGTTGGTAATAATCCAATTGGTGAAGGTAGTGTCTCTGCAAGGAGTAAAAGGCTTGTGGGTAGAAAATCTACAAAAGAATTGCTTCGGAAAAGTCAAGCTATTGAAGCTGAAGTTCACAAATTTAACAATTTGTTGGAGACATTTAACCAATACCTTGCTGAGAAGGAAATGAAAAAAAATTGAAAATAAAAAGGGTTCAAGCATTGCAGAAGATGAAAGTACTTGAGATCAAAAAGGAAGAACATTTTCAAAGAGAGGGTATAGATTATGATAAGACATTCTCCCTGGTAGTGAGATTTGCCTCTATTCACCTAATTCTAGCTATTGTCATGCATTTGAATTTGGAACTTTTCCAAACAGATGTTAAGACTGCAATTCTCAATGGAGAACTAGATGAGGAGATCTATATGGATCAACAAGTAGTCTTTGAGGTCAGTGGACAAGAGTGCAAAGTATGCCGCCTTAAACGTTCCATTTATGGCTTAAAGCAATCATCTAGACAATGGTACTTTAAATTTCATAAAACCATCATTTCGACTGGGTTTAAGATGATGGAGGAAGACCATTGTGTGTATGTCAAATGATCAGGAAAGAGTTTCCTTATTCTATCGCTGTATGTTGATGACATTTTGTTAGCTGGAAATGGCATGGAGATGATTGTCACCACTCAAGAGTGGATGTCCTCTATTTTTGAAATGAAGGATATGGGAGAGGCAAATTATGTGCTCAGAGTTGAGATCCTGAGAGTTCGCTCTAAGAGGCTTCTTGATTTGTCTCAAGAGACTTACATTAACAAGATATTGGAACGGTTTCGTATGCACTATTTCAGACCCATTGACACTCCAATTGAGAAGGGACGTAATCTGACCATTGACTCTTGCCCTAAGACAAATGAGGAAAAGAACAAATGGCAAAAGTTCCCTATGCAAGTGCAGTTAGTAGTTTGATGTATGCTATGATGTCTATCGACCAGACATATGTTTTGCAGTGGGATTGGTCAGTCGTTACCAAAGTAACCCAGGACTTGTTCACTGGCAAGCAGTGAAGAGGATTTTTCGATATATTTGTGGGATGATAGATCTTATTCTTTGCTATCAGGGTGGAGATTTGAGACCTAAATGGATATAGTGACGCAGGTTGGGTTGCTGATAAAAATGAGCGCAAGTCTACCACTGGTTATTTGTTCCTACTTAGTGGAGCGACTAAGCAATCATGCATTGCTTTATCCACAATGGAGTCAGAGTACGTTGCTTATTCAACAGTAGTACAAGAGGCTGTTTGGTTGAGGAGATTCTTTCAATGCCTTGGGATCACAGCTTTTGCAGATGAAGCCATTACGATCTATGTTGACAGAATGGAAGCTTTGGCATATTCTAAGGGTCCTAAGTATCATTGCAGACCCAAACACATCGACATTCGATTTCACTTTATTCGAGATGTGATTGCACGATGAGAGGTAGTTCTACAGCATATCTCTACTAGCAAGATGGTGGCTAATCCACTTACTAAAGCCACTGAGAGAGACGTTTCCCAAACCCATGTTAGGAGTTTAGGACTTCGTAGGATTTGATGTTTTTGTGGATATCTCATTGACTTTATTGGGTATTTTTGAGTATCTTATGCATAATTATCTATTCATGTGGTTTTATGGCGTAACTAATACTATTAGCATACATTGTATATGATGTCACCAGGCTTAGCTCGGCCTTCTCACACTGGCGATCACCCTAGCGCTGGTAGAGCGAGTGAGATGAGACATTAATTATCTTGGCTCTTAGAGAGCGAGTGAGGTAAATGTTTTGTAACTTGAGAAGTGAACAAACTGATTTATTATTATAAGATGTCGCCTTAGCATTGGCTAAGATGAGACTTTAAAAAAGTCAAATATGAAGTTATTCACAACTTTATGAAGCCTGAATATAGCCGAATGTGAGATATTAGATAAGCGCTTGATGAGTGAATATGCTAAGAAACTCAGGTTAGGCTAGCGACTAGACTAAGATTCGCACTGCGTTAGAGAGCGACAGACCCAATTTAGTGGGAGCTCTGTTGTAGAATACATATCATATTGTATGTGCTACCGTCAACCACTCAAGGGAGTGGCTAGATGAATCCTTGCTCTAGCATTGTGTGAGCCCTGTTAGGCCAACAATAGGCCAACTTTATACCCTTGAACTTTGAACTATGTCATGAAGTGATGACTTGATGGTATGTCATCCAAGGGTCATGATGAATACGATCCAGAGGACCATGTCTAAGAAAGCGGTCAAATTTGAGTGAACTGACATGAGTGGCTAGGGAAGATTGTTGGAAATCATATTCTTGTATTATAGCTCATTGCTTAGGTGATTGTGTCAGATTTGAGATCACGATATAATCATCAGTACATATATAGTGTTGAGGTCAAACATGTCTATGAGTTATGACTCGCGAGGGGTTTTAAAATGTTTGATTTGGTGTGATCCAATGAATCTAGGGTGTAGATGAGATATTTTAAGTGATGTGCTATAGTAGTTTACGGTGACTTAATATAGCACTCTTACCTTATACCTTCTCGTTAGGTTGCACGCTTCATTTTTCTGTATGAGGGGTGGATTGAATGAGAGATTGAGAAATGAGCATCTAACACATGATGTGGATGTGTGGATGAGTGAGAGATGTTAGAAACCATGTGGTACACATGGTGTGACCTAACATTGAAGGCCACATGGTACACATGGTCCATCCACACATGTCCTAACCATGAAGAACACATGGTCTTAGAAACCATGAAGGACACATGGTCTTGGACATGTGGTACACATGGTGTGGCATAACCATGAGGTACACATGGTTTGCCATATATACCTATATAAGGGCTCATGCTCAACGTTGTGTAGACACACCAGAAACAATAAATTCTCTCTCTATTAATCTATTTTGAGGCTACCATCTTGAAAGCCTAGGAATTTGGAGTGTGGATAAATGTTGAAAAACTCTAGTAGCTTCTCAATTGACGGGGGATTGTTCAGACGAGGCTCGTAATTCAAACATCCAATCCAAACCATTTCTGCATTAGTTAATATGATTGCCCGTATATTTTTCCTTCAAAAGAAAAGTAGATTACAAATATTTGGAATACAGTCAACACTAACATAATATAACCAAAACACAACAAAGAACCTAATACAAACAAAAAAAACACCAATCCAGTGGCTACTTGCGACCTCTGTGTTGTGCGGGAAGAAATTTTAAAAGGAATTAGCTTCTCTCTAGTCCGTTATCGGATTGGAGAGCGCTATTCAATTGTTGTGGGTTGTGATCCGAGTCCATTTCAATAATTCGAACTGTTCAATCTATAGAGCTTGTCAAGTACATTATTCTTGTAAAAAATTACATTGATCGAATGTCGATAGATATTTCATTATATCACATTACTCTGTCCATGGCATGCATAATTTTCAAAATAAATTGTGACAGAAATATGATTTGATCAAGTGGCTTTCGATATCATATCACTGTGATTTTTTATAGGAATTATGTAATTGATGAGTTCTACACATTGAACAGTTTAGATTATCGAGATGGAACCGAATTAAGGCCCAAAATGATGCAACAATACTCTCCAATCCAATAACATATTGGAAAGGAGCCAACTACAAAGAAACAAGATCATGACCACTACCAGCAATCTCACCACTAGCAGAACATGCACTACAAGAAATAACAGTTTCGCCGACCAAAATATTAGTCTCCAAAGGTCGCATTTTTAGTCGCTGATACCATTTAGCGACTAAATTTTTTTGTCGCCAAGTTAGTCGCCTAAACCCTGTCGGCGATAGTTTTAGCGACTAAACGTGTGTTTGGTCGCTGAAAGTGAAACATTTGGCTACTATTTTTTTAGTCGGCAATGTTACCTTTTGACAACTAAGAAAGTAGTCGCCGAAAGGTAATTTTTAGCTACTAAATTTTAGTTGGTCGGCAAAAGGTAAATATTTGGCTACTAAATTATTGGTCGCCAAACGTCAATGTTTGGCTACTAAAGTTGGGTTAGTCGGCAAAAGTGATATTTTTGGCAACCAAAATATTAGTCACCGAAAGTTATAACAAAACTAATTTGAACTATTTAGAGACTTGACATGCCAATCTCAAAAATCTAGCAAACTGTCCCTGATCATATTCTATACATTTTCTTTATCTATATCAAGATTTATTTCAGCCAGAACACCTATTTGGTGTAATCAAAAGGTGAAGTTGTGTCAATGTTTTCTCCAATCCCAAATTGCCCTAAGAAACTACTTTTATTTCTCAATTCTCAACATCAACTAAATGGTTCAATTTCTAATATTTTTAATTCAAACACCTCAATCTCAATCTCAATCTCAATCTCAATCTCAGAATACATACACAGATAATCTGTGTATGTAAATTTCATACACAGATTTACATAAACAGATTTAGAAAATAATGACAAGTAGAATACAAGACAGAAAATTTCAATGAAAATAATCAATGGATTAGGGCTTTGAAAATAATGAGAGAGAAAGGAAAAAGAGGGGGAAAGGCATCAAACCCTAAAATCAAACCCATTTACAACATGAAACCCGTAAAACTCTAGTAATGAAACCACTTCAAACGAACCCATTGCAGAAATGAACACAAAATTAAACTGAATGGGTAGAATAAACAACCTTAGAGCAAAACCAGATGGGGAGAGAGAGAGAGAGAGAGAGTGCGACCGAGACAGAGGCCGACAGAGTAAGAGACCGAACCTGTTAGCTGCGGTGGCGGTGCTGATTTCAGGCGTACGGAAAAGACGGTGCTGAGGATGCGCGGTGGTGAGGTTTGCTGGTTATTGATCTGTGTGAGAGAGAGGATCTGTGTGAGAGAGCGGCGGTGGCGGTACACAGGCAAAATGTGCGAGTCAAAATGTGTGAGGGGCGAATATAAAATAAATCCCTCTAAAAAATTTAGATCTTTAGCGACTAAATGTTGTATTTGTCGGGAAATGTTAATATATAATAATATAAGGAGTTAAAAAACATATACAGCAACTGAATTTTTGCTGGTCGCTAAAAACTTTTCAATATCATATTCCGACATTTGGCAACTAAATATTATGTTGTCGGCAAAAGGTATAATACGCCGACCAAAAATAATTTGGCAGCCTAAAATATATACGATCGCCGACTAAAATTTCTTTTAGTAGCCAATGATGGAATATTTAGCGACAAAAATATTTTTTGGTCGCCAATAAACTATATTTCTCGATTAAAAAAATTTATCAGCTACATCTTTTGGCGACTAAATAATTTTAGTCGCCAAAAGTCACCGTACAACGACTAAAATTTAATTTTGTTGCCAATTATTCAAATTTTAGTGATTAAATAATATTGTAGTCGCCAATTGTTTGATAATTAGCGACTAAATTTTTTTTAGTCGCCGATAAGCAATTTACACAGACTAAAAAGCTTTAGTAGCTAAATCTTTTACTTTTGCCGACCAATAAAATATTTGGTCGCTAATTCAATAACTTTTGGCGACCAAATTTTTTTAGTAGCTAAATTTGGTCGCCAAAAGTGTTATTTCTTGTAGTGATGCAATCAATAAAAGCAAAACCCTTGTGCGCGCACGTGCAGACACAAAAATAAAATAAAAAATTTTGAGTTAAATCAAAAGGCTCGACGCTGAGATGGTTGAAAAAGACTTGGATCACTAAAGCTATCTTCAATCAATGGCTCTCTCGTGCACTTGCCATGAACATGGGTGAGTGATTGAAAAAATTCGGAAGCATTTGTTGTCTTATCTAGACCCACATTGCAATGTGTTAGGGCTTGAATTCTCTTGAATTTTCTATTACTTGAAGCCCGACAAAATTGTACAAAACTTACTATTAGTGTTTGTGTAGGTGGGGGTGCATGGGAGACTAGTCCAAATCCTTGGTTGAGAAATCAAAGTGTGAGACCATCACAAAGACACGCATCGTTATATTTCAATGGTATTAATGTTTTATTTTAATGTATTGTATTATTAAATATTTTGAGAGTTTTATTTTAGTAATACACAAATACTATACAAGTTATTTTTAATACGATCATTATGTAATTTAATTTTTATCATATAATGTGATTGTGTATATCTAATTACATACGTATTTCTATTGTATTTAAATGATTGAACTTTTAACAATAATTCTAGATATTATGAACGAAATATCATGAATATTTTCTACTCTTAAATTAGTTTGTAGTATTTTATTATATGTTATGCAATCATCCTTGGATTAGTTTCATGATTCGTAGGATTACTCAACTTTTAATTATTAAAAAATGTATTCTAATAATTAATATATATAAAATATCAATTCATTGATTTAATTCAAAGTTATATTAAAAAAGTATTCAAAATATGTTATTAGAGAAAATGAGAGAGAGAAACATATTGAACTTGTAAATTGTCTAGAATAAATTTATTTTCTAAGAAGGTGCATAGGGATTGCCATGTTTCCCCACTCTGCTTTGCTCTTGCATCTCTGTCTACCTCTGCATGGGATTTTCCCATCCCAATGACGAAGTGGAGCAGGGTTAGGTTTTGCTTCCCCCGCTCTCACCCCCACCATAGCCCCTGCCTCGATTATATTTACTACATATATTTATATGTATATATATTATATTTTTTGTTTTTTGAATATGATAAAATTAAAGCTAAAAATGTTACATTTAATAATTATTTTCACTAATTTATTTCTCATCTTACATCTTTTAACTTTCATTAATTATAAATCATTATCCCGGGGTGCTCGCGGATCGGTTTTGTGCGGTTTGCGGTTCGGTTTTGACCCGCCTGCATCTATGCGGTTTGGGAAAAAGTCAACCCGCACCGCCGCAGTGCAGTTTGCGGTTTGTGCGGATAGGGTTTGCAGATGTACGGCGGTTTGCGGTTTACACTTTTTTCTTTAAAAATTAATTTTTGAGTTTTTTTTTTCCCATTGAATTTAGGCATTAGATTCATTTTATATATTTATGATCATTTGACAACAATTTTCTAATGAGTTTACAAATAAAAATTGAATATCAATGCATTAAATGAAAGTACCCAAACCAAGAGACCCTACACTAGCATTTTTGCCATGAAAAAAATGTATATCAATGCATTAAAGCTTGTACTCAATTAGAATTGTCAGTTCAGTAATCAATAATCAAACTAGAAGTTTCATAGACCACCAGAAGGAAAATTTTATTAAGAAAAAGTGGATGAATCACCAATGAAAATCATATAAGAAACCAAGTTTAGGACTTGATAATTCTACGGCATTAAGAAAGTTGAGAAATACTTAAAAATAAGGATCCTCGTGTCATAGAGAACATAATGGTGCTCATGTTAAAGTTACAAAGTTGGTATATAAAAAAAAAAATTTAATAATAATAATAATTAAATGCGGGCAGTTTTTTGCGGGTTGCGGGTTTAACCCGCGACCCACCCGCAACCCGTAAATTTGTCATATTTCAAACCATCCGCCCACATTATGTTTGCGAAACTGCTCATTTATATGTGGGTTGGGCGGTTTGAGCGGTTCGGATAAACCGTTGCCCACCCCTACCCGTGGTCATCCCCCGAATGATATGGGGCGAGGGCGGGGAACGACAAACCTATCCCCGTGGCCATCTCTAAGTATGTTCCACTAAGAGTTTCGTGGGTCAGTGTGATGCCCCAAATTTTTTTTTCGATACATCATAAGACTTTAAATAACAATAACTTGCTAGATAAAAATTTAACTACTAATTAGGAAATTTTAAATTCTTACATAGTCAAAGTCCAACAACAAAATAAAACTACAAATTCACACACAACGTCACAACATAGTTAAATACTAATACAAGAAATAACAGGATTTTATTTCAATAAAATCTTGACTCTAAGTTAGCCAAGGTTCGATATTAGCAGCAGCTCCAATTTCAGCCTCAGTCCTTTCTTCGACATAATCTGGCATGAAACGCTAGGCAACAAAATATATGCCATGAGTTTTGCAACACAGTAAGAAAACATAACCAACCTACCATTCTTTTTGAGAAAAATTAATGAGATAAAAATATAATCGTAAACATAAATTACAACCATCAAAATAATTCAAATAATTTTAATAACTTAGGTGACCCTTGAAATCTCACCAAAGAGGTTTAATTTACCAACCACTAAGTCATGGCCACGGTTAATTTAGAACCCCCCCTTGGTCAAATATTCAAGAACTACCAAAGATGCCTATGCCCGGAGTTATGTACCCAAGCCATAACATTCGTGGTCTGCCCCAAGGGAACGGTCTGCCAAGGGTACGTAACTTCCCTGCGTGCCACCCGCACATCCACCCTTATTCCAAAACCAAATACCGATAAGGGTTCAAATAATCCCCGTGCCATCTTAGGGTTTCGCGACACAATTTACTTAACAATTATTAAAAACCAGGGCTCGCCCTGAATACCCGGTATTAACCCTTTATCAGTAACTTTATATATACCATCAATCATTTCGGTTAATTTATATATTAAACACAAATTATTCAATTCTCAATCACCAATAATGTTATACCAACTAAAAAAAAAAACTCCCAACATAAAACATTATACATGTCACACAATGTACAATATTTAATAGACAATTAATTTAAGCCATGGTATGAACATAATAACTTAGATACAAGAAATAAACCATAATTATACACATGCACAAATTTTTGATTTACAAAATTAGACTAGTACAATATTAAATAAATCACAACACACCCATACATGGATTACTAATTTATAATAGTTGATGGATTAGACCCACACAATATTGAAGTGATGATTTTATCATGTCCAGAAAATTTCAGATTGTAACTTAGGTATTAAAAATTATGAATAAATTATTTACACAATTCTAAAATTCGTGTAATTGAACAGAATACTCAATAGGGATGTTTAGGTCACTTTTCAGAAAGAATTTTAGAAAAAGAAGGTGTACATAATCCTGTAAAATTTCCAGCAGTTTTTATGACACAGATTCGTCACATTTCCTTACATTAATTCCATGCTTAAATTTATAGATCAAATCCATAATCTAAAAATTTATCATGAAACTAGACTTCTCAAATTTCATATTTTAGTTAGAAATTACCAGATTTGGCTTAGTATAGAATTTTAAATAAATTTTCAAATACATAGTAAAATCTGTCTCACAGTTTCAGATTTAGTTAAAAATTTGTATAAATTCGTAGAAAGCTCAAAAATTGTTTCCAAAATTCCTGGATGAACAAGACATCATTATCAACAACTTTGTAGAAGAAATCATCTCGAAATTTTGAGTATAAAATTGTCTAAAAATTCGGGAAACATTCTGGCAGATTCAAAACAGGCTATTTTCAACACAGTTTCAGATTTAGTTAAAATTTTGTATAAATTCGTAAAAGCTCAAAAATTGTTTCCAAAATTCCTGGATGAACAAGACATCATTATCAACAACTTTGTAGAAGAAATCATTTCGAAATTTTGAGTATAAAATTGTCTAAAAATTCAGGTAAACATGATGACAGATTCAAAACAGATTATTCTCTACACAGTTTAGACAATTTATCATATGTATATAATCTGAAAATTTCAATTATATAAAAAAATGAGAGGATTGAGAGGGTTTTCTTACTTAATAGTAGGATTCAAATGGGTGATGAAGTGGTAGAAAAATTTTGCTTCCTTAACCTTCCCCTCTTCTTTTCCTTCTACTGAATCTCTCATCACCCATATATACTCCTTCTTTTGTTTGTATGTGTCCATGAACTAAGTCTACCTATGATATATATAGGCAGATCTCTCTCTCTCTCTCTCTCTCTCTCTTCATGATGTTATTCCCTGCCATAAACTTCACTCTACGCAAAAGCCATCATTTGGTGGAATTCACCAAGCCAACATGCAAGTTAGCATGTGGCATACCCTTGCCGCCGAATCTGATTCTCCTATATATATATATATATATTTTTTAATAATTTATAACAATAATTATTGAACATCAATACCTTATTATTCTTAATAAGATCTTTGTTAGTGATAGAATTGGGTTAATTTAAAACTAAATTTTTTTTTTTTCACTATTCTATATTTTAGGTAGGTTCTGAATAACATTAATTAATTAATTTATTTATTTATTTTCTTTTAAGAATAATTTAAATATGGGTTTTCACAGTCAGATATTTTCACTTGTATATGGATCTTAACTAGTTTTCTACCCGTGCTATATCCGATTATATTTTTAAATTTAATTTTATATAATAATATGATTTTGAGCATTTTTACAATGTTCAATTGTAACACAACGAATTTGAATAATAATACTAACATAAAAGACAAAATGTTGAAATAGAGAAAAAAAATGTCACATAATTGAAGTAGCTAAGAATGTTTAGGAAGGAATAGGAATAAAAAGGAATGGGTAGTCTCCTCAATTTAAACAACACTAAGCATTTCTAACCCTTCATCAATTTTTTCTTTTAATTTGATTTTAAATTTGAATAAAAAGTTTGATTTGTTATGTGATTGAAAGCCTCAATGGTAAGATGTAATTTTCCAAATGTGATGAGAAAATATGTATGTTTGATAAATCTCAAGAATTGTATTTATAATTTACCCTTGAATTTACATCTTTAGTTTACTATCTTTAAAAAAATTTAATAGATTGGATAGGACAGTTGGCCAGTGATCTATGTAGTTGTTTTTTCAGGACAATAAATGGTTAAAGGTTTAAGATTTGAGTCGATGAAGTGATTGTAACATTTTGTTATAATCTAAGTTATTAATAAATCTAGTGACTGCAATCATTTCATTATTGTTAATACATATACGGTCAATATTCCTACATATATTAGGTATTAATTTCCTAGATATATTAGGTATTGTCATAGTTAAGTCTCTTATAGGATACTCTTTTTCATAGTTAAATTTCTAGTAGGATACTCTTTCTCAGCCTATATATACAAGCCTTCTATTGTATAGGACAATATCATTTAATATAATTCATTAAATACAATACATATTATTTCCTCTCTCTCTCTCTCTCTCTCTCTCTCTCTCTTTCTCTACTATTCTAGCATGGTATCAGAGCTAGGTTAAGAACTTAGTAATTTCGCTTTACCGGCGGGCTATAGCCTTGCCTTGGCCGCTTGCCGGACCTCAACTTATTCTGCTATCATGTTTTCCTTTCAGTATCGCTTCGTGGTGATCTCTTTCTCTATATATATTTGTTTTTTACTCATAGTGCCTCAGCTTCCTGGTAGCCCATACCAAGGCCAGACAAGCCTTCTCCAACGGAGTGTAGCGGGTCTCGTAATCCAGCATTTTCTTGCTCAGGTAGTAGATAGCCTTCTTCACTTTGTCCTCAGACTGTTGTACAAGCATGCAGCCCATTGTTGTTTCAGTCACTGAAAGATACAAAATCAACGGTTTTCACGGCTCAGGCGGTGACAACACATGTGGGTCCTGTAAGTATTGCTTGATCTGCTCGAAAGCAACTTGGCATCGGTCGTCCCATTGGAACTCCTTTCCTTTCTTCAGGAGACCAAAGAGTGGTTCACAAGTCAAGGTTAATTTTCCAATAAACCCTTTTATGAATTGCACTTTACCTAGAAAGCCTCGCACCTCCTTTTCAGTCTTCGATGGTGGCATTTCTAAGATGGCCTTGATTTTAGAAGGATCGACCTCAATACCTCTCTGTGTGATCAAGAACCCCAGCATTTTCCCGGCTGCAACACCAAATGTACATTTCTGAGGATTTAGCTGCAACTGATACTCTCTGATCCTTTCGAAGAATTTTTGCAAGGCGGTGTAGTGGCCCTCTCTTTCCTTGGACTTGACAATCACGTCGTCCACGTACACCTTGACCTCTTTATGGATCATGTTGTGCAAAATTGTGGTCGTAGCCCGTTGATACGTAGCCCCAGCATTCTTCAGCCCAAACGGCATCACCCTATAACAATAGGTTCCCCACGGGGAGGTGAAAGCAGTCTTCTCCCGGTCTTCGGGTGCTATCAAAATCTGATTGTAGCCTGAAAACCCATCCATGAATGAGAGCAGCGCATGCCCAGCAGTGAAGTCCACTAATTCATCGATATGCGGCAGAGGAAAGTCATCATTTGGACTGGCTTTGTTCAAATCCCTAAAGTCCACACATACCCGAATTCTGCCATCCTTCTTCGGCATCGGAACTATATTGGCCAACCAAATTGGGTATTCAGATACCAACAGGAACCCTGCGTCAATTTGCTTGGTGACCTCTTCTTTGATTTTTAGCGCCCAGTCCGGGCAGATCCTTCGGAGTTTCTACTTAACAGGTCGGGCCTCTGGGTCAAGAGGGATCCGGTGCTGTACAATCTCAGGATCGATTCCAGGCATGTCTTCGTAGGACCACGCGAAAACATCTTTGAAATCTTTTAATAAAGCGACTAAGCGCTCGCGCTCCTCCGAAGACAACGTGGACTCGATCTGGACCAACCGCGGGTCCTTCACAGTACCAACATTAATTGTGGTGATTTCATCAACCAAGGGTTTAACAAACCTCTCCTGCTCTTGATCAAGCAAAATATTGCAAAATCGGAGGAATTTCTTCCTCGTCGTTTTCATCAAAATTTTGAAAGTCTTGATTAATGCAATGAATCAAGGGCATAGAAAAGTACTCAGAAACCACAGCCGTACCATTCTCATTGATAACATTCAGTCCATCTGATTCCTCTGTTACAACAGACTCAAAGGAAAAATAAAAAGACAACCTGGACAGGACAGTGGCATCCGGGTTGTCACCCCTAGGAATACCGGACTCAGACTCAGACGAGCTGGAACCTGATTCCGACTCCACAGACTCGGTGGAATCAGATTCCGGCTCACTACCTGACCCGGTGCTGCTCGATAAAAAGCCCTCCTCGTATTGCCAGACGATGGAGGGTGCGATGGATGCATCCAGAATGTTCGAAGGTGGGCCCACAACAGCTTCATTCCTGATCATGGACACTGAGAAGTTATCCCCCAAGCACTCTTGTACGATCTGAGGATCTGAGAGTAGACAAGCTAGTGCTACCGCCATTTCAATCTCTGTGCTCTCGGAATCATCCTCCTTGAACTGCTCAGCCTCAGCTGGTGGGTCTGTCTGCTCTTCGACAACATCATCCCCAGACAATTGCAAGTCAAAGAAAATCTCGAACCTCGGCAAGCGCCGCCTCTCTGCATTTAGCCATGGCTCTGGAAAGCCGCAGAATGGAAAGTCCTCCCCCTCTCGAACAAAGCGTCCGTTCAGGGTACCCTGGATAGGCCGATGCACTAACTCGTAAGGCTTCCCGGTTTGCTTTGCTCTGGCCTTTCCGGCCATCTCTTTTCCTTTCCTCACCCAGTCCTCCTTGGTAGGCAGATAACCTAAACCAAAGGTATGTGGGTTATGCGGCACTTCGGCCGATGCTGCAACGCCTTTCCGGCCACTTCGTCCTAATCCCATCCCGGGGATGTGCTGGAGCTTGTTCATAAGGTAGACAGATTGTGCGCTGACGTATAACCCCTCATCAACGACTAGAATATTCTGTACAACCCGGGCCTTGGCTAGGGTGAACCCTGACAAAAACACATCCTCCGCACCATGCTCAATTTCTAGAACTAGCGTAGAAACCTCTAGCGGCGGATGGATCGAAGAATTCCCAAAAATGATTGCCACCCCTTTCCCGTGGGGGTACTTCAGCATTTGGTGCAAGGTGGAAGAGACGGCTTTTACATGGTGTAGCCATGGCCGCCCTAGGAGTAGGTTGAAGGTTGCGGGAACATCCAAGACATGAAACTCAATGTCCCACTGCCCCGGACCAACCTGAGTCCGAATCTATACAGTCCCCATCACCTCTCGGCTGGTATTGTCATATGCCCGTATCACCTGAGCAGTAGGCACAAAATCCGCGGGCTTTAGCCCGATAGCATAGGTCGTCCTCGACGGACATACGTTGATAGCAGATCCTATGTCAACAAGGACCACTGCCACCCATTTCTCTCTACACTCGACAGAGATATAGAGCGGTTTGTTATGATTTGAGCCCTTAGGCGGCAGTTCCTTGTCAGTGAAGGTCAACGTCGGGGAAGCTCCTCTCGGAAAAACCAACCCTACCAACTGTTCGGGCGTGGTATCGATTGAAAGTTTGGCCTTGTCCATTGCAGAAAGGACAGCTTGTCTGTGAACTCTTGAGGCCATCAGCAGTCCCCAGATGGAGATGTCTGCTTGGATTTTCTTAAGCTGTTTCAGTATAGCCTTCTCCTCGAGCAGTTTTTCCTTCTGCCTCTCTACTTCTTTGTCCTTTCTGGACGCCTCTGGTTGATCCAAGTGTGGGGGCTTGAAATACAGCCCACTTCTAGTCATGTGGTCAACTTCCTCTATGTACCAGGTATCATCTGGTTGGTTCCGCTCTCAATCTTCGTCGGTGTGGGAGAGACGCAAGTCGTCGTCTTCCCACCACATACCGTCGGCAACCGACAGACAACTGTCCGATTCCGTTGCAACTGTTCTTGTGCTCACAGCACATTTGGTGCGCACAGCACGTTCCGTCCCCACAGGGGCTTTGGCCTATCTAGCTCTCTCCAGGTCTTCGATCTTTTCCTGCTCAAACTGCTCCAATGCAGCCTGTTGTTCGGTATCTTCTGTATTCAAACTACCTGGATCCCGAGCAAAATTCTTAACACCGGTGCTCTCTGGCGATCCCTTCTGATTCTCGGCTATTCTGGCCACTGCTGAAGTTCCTATTCCTGATGGTCCCTGTTCTGGCTGAGATGTCTCAACAACATCTGGTTGGTTGTCAAGCCACCCAGTAGTTTCTGCTGACCCATCTAAGTCGAACCAGTTGAAGCTTACATCCCCCGAGTCCTGCTCGTCGAAGAACTGCAAATCTGCAATGCCCTCTCCAACTCTGTTAGGTCATCTAACCCCTGACTAGGTTTATCCTCTCGAACCATACTGATTTCTGCCCCAACCGGCAACTCTACCCTTGGCTTAACTTGATCCGTTGATGTGATATAACCACTCGGGTTGTACTCAAAGTTCGCAGACCCCTCAGGCTCTGAATCATCATTCCCTTCTGGCCCCAAAGTCGACCCAATTTTATCCTCGATAGTCACCACCACCGGTTCAGGTTAGGTTTGAGAGATGCTCAACATGCACAGATGCGTGCTGTCTGGAATGAACACCTCCGACTTGGGTAAGTGGGAAGGTGTGATGTATATACTAGGGTCGTATGACACAACCCCAGTTTGGATCAGGTTGATGCGTTTGCGTGGTGGAGCTTGGTTATGTGGTAAGAGAGGGTTGGTTGTGACATTTGATTTTTCTGGAGGTACGATCACCCTATTGTCAACGAGATCCTGGATCTCGTGACGCAGTCTGTAGCACTGGTCAGTGTCATGACCATGCTATTGGTGAAAGGCACAGTATTTGGCTGGGTTATGGGAAGCAGGAAGTTTGTCTGGTAATGGTCGCGGCTCTAGGGGCTTCAAATGCCCTTTCCTGATCAAAACCCCCAAAGCTTTGGACAGGGGCATGTATAGGGGAGAAAAGGTTCTCTAGCCTCGGGGTGGATATCTGGCTGTGTCACGACCCAAACCCGCCCCTATGGGTTTAGCACCGTAACCGGCCAGTAATCCGAGATTACCGAAGGCCTACTTAACAGTAATACAGTATAACAGAGTACAGGGGCATGGCGGAAGCCAAAAACAGTAAATAAACAATGTCCAATGAGCTGTGACAGTCTGTATGCAAAAGATTTTTCATACATACACATATATACGGTACAGAACAGTATGCACAATATTTACAATCATACAAAACAAGGGCCTAATCCCCATAAGACAGTACAGTAACAGTCAGTCTATACAGTCACTATAAAACAGAACAGAAGGGGGAAACTAAAACACCCCATAGCCTAAGCTTGGCAGGCTTGGAACCTCGCAGTGAGGCACAGTGGTTGGCTTGACAAAACTGGAGTTTACCCCGACGCTTCTAGCATTGGTCCGGTGCCTGTACACCTACATATATATATGAGCAGTGAGCTAAAGCCCAGTGAATAACATATTGCGTAAAGAGGTTTAGAATGAATGTCCTTACAATAATGAAAACAGTTCATTTCAATCAGTGTATCAGTTGTTCAGTACAGTAAACAGTCATATGTGGTACATCCATTAGCATAACAGTAAACAGTAGGTCTTAACGACCGAACAGTCAATGATGGCCATCAATCAGTAAACAGTAGTGGTTCTAACAAGGGAACCGACAGAGATCTCTGTAACAGTAACAGTCAGTAACAGTAGTTGCTAAGGATGCCACAATACAGTTCAGAATATAGGACATACATTCATTCAGTTAACAGTAACAGTTCAGAAAATAGTACAGTTCAGTATTCAAAAGATAATCATTTTGAACATATCTTTACACAGTTGTTACTCACAGAGTTCTGGGCTACAGTAAGCTAGAGCGTCTCCTCGAAATGCCAACCCTAAATAGTACAGAATGAACACACACTAAGCTACACAGTTGGGAAAGATAATAACTTAATCCCTAATTGCCTCGGTGCATTCTACATCTATATCCTCATTAAGATGTCTTAAACTAGGCCTAGGAATGCCTAGGATGGGATAAGGATGCAAAGATGCACTCAGAAAACATTTTTAGGATTTTCAGAAAAAAAACAGAGTCCCGCTCGAGCGCAGGTTTCCTCGCTCGAGTGGACACGCAGACAGCGGTTCCCGCTCGAGCGCCACTTCCCATGCTCGAGCGTACATGCAAAACAGTTAAAAGTGCTGGATGCTCAAAAATCACGCTCGATTGGGCGCTCGATAGCCGCTCGAGCGCAAGACACAAGGTCCCGCTTGAGCGCCAAATACCCCGCTCGAGCAGACTGTAATACAGTGCAAAGTACTAGATGCTCGAATTTCCCGCTCGAGCGCCATATCCCCCGGTCGAGCGGAAGACCAAAATCTGGAAAATCCAGATTTGAGCTCCAAGCTCAAAACTCAAGTTTTCAAACACCAAATTCGATCCTCTTGGGCCCATTTTCTGGAAAACCTTTGTAAACACATAAAATCACATGATTTAAAGCTCCATTTATAAAATTCAAGCCCAAGGGTGTTTCAAACAACCTCAATTTCAAACCCATTTTCAAGAACATGGTCTCAAACAAGACATGCATGTCTTCAAATCATTTCAAAGCTTCAAAACATGCTCTAATGAGCTCATTCTTTTCAAAATAAGATGAAATCATGGACTTAAACATAAATATGAGCATGCATGTAACCTTTGCCATGAAATCAACCCAAAACTCTTCAATGCACACATGCATGCAACAATTAAGCTTTAATTCTACATGCTAGAACTAAATCATGCCTTAGCTCTACAATTAGACATGAATCATGCAAGAATTAACTTAAATACATAATGAAGAAGGTGAATTATCTACCTTAGGTCTTCAAATGCAAGTCTAGAGGCTCAATTGACAATCTACACTTCAATTTCTTCAAGATCACCAAGCAATACACAAGATGAGGCCAAAATCTCCCTTAACTCTCTCTCTCTCTAACTTGGTCGGTTGTAGACAACAAAATGGCTAATGAAATGTGTGTATCTAAGTGTATCAAGCCTCCTATAGATGTTAGATAGTGGCCCACTCAAAATGGCAAGGTTGTAATTAAAACCAACTTACAATTTATCAACATTTAATCTAATTTAATCATACCAAATAAATTTTCAGTTAAATACACCATAAAATCATATAAATTATGATGATCATAAAACATCAATCGATTTCCGGTTCGGCCGCCGATAAGGCCTTCAATTAGCAGTTCAATCATAAAGACATATACAGATAATTTGGCAAACAAACAGATAGAATACAATTTAACTAACATATACTCAGTCAATCAGTTTCAGATTTCAGTCAGTCAGTTCAGTATTTCGTTTACTTCAGTTATTAATCATAATCAGTCTCGGTTTAACAGTAATCAGTGATCATTCGGTAAACAGTGGTGAGGGTTATTACAGGCTGTTTGTGAGCTACTTCCGAACGCATCGGTGAATGGTGTGGTTGCGAGTGTTCTTGGAGGGGTGGTGGTGACCATGCCCAGCATTACTCGTGCCTGCATTCGTACTGCGGGAAAATGCCCTCTTGGGCTGCTCTCTCTCATGGTCAATGAGACCCTGCTTCATGGCGTCCTCAATCTGTACCCCGATCTCGTGTAAATCCGCAAAGGTAGGGAGGGGTAAGACGATCATCTTTTGCATGAGTTTGGGTTGGAGGTTGCGCACAACCATCCGTATTTGATCTTTGTCAGTCGGCCTGATGGTCATCATAGAAGCTTTGGCCCTCTAACGGGTTACAAAGTCGGAGAAGCTCTCTTTTGGCTCCTGTCTAGTTGTCTCAAGATCACGAGTTGTGATCTCGATCTGTGTGTTGTAGGAGTATTGAGCTACAAAGGCCTCAGCCATTTCCTCCACATTCTCTTGATAGAGTCCTTCAGCTTTGCGTACCAAATAGCCGCAACACCCGACAAGGTTCGGCCAAATAGGGAAAGCTTCTACAACCTGGAAAGGCCCATTGGCCTTAGGATATCTAAAAACAACCACAGATGGACCATGGGATCCCCAGAACCGTCAAAACGGTCTATATGTGGCATCTTGAACCGGTCCGGCAAAGTCACCGCCGAATCGGTATATCCATCATCTATGTCTAGAATGGAACTGACTCCCTGCACCCGTTTGAACAGCTTCTCAGGCTTACTCATCTTCAGAGCGGTTGGGTCCATCTCAGATTCAAAAGGTGCATCCGTTGAGAAGGCTGGTGAATTTGAAATCTGCGGTAGAACTAGTGGTGGAACTGGCCCCATTGGGATGTCCGTATCTTCCTGGACATTTGCCGTATCCCCGAGTATCGGAACTCTAGGTGGGGGTGGAAATGGGTGTGAAGCAGATGCTTCGGCTTGTTGCGGTTGTTGCTGCTACTGAAGTCTGGCAATCAGCTCTTCTTGTTGTGCCACAACCTCTGCCTAACACGCGGCAGCCTCTGCGTGTCGGGCAGCATCCCGCTGCATGGCTTGCATAGTTTCTTGGAGTTGATGCATCATGTCCTCCATACTTGCCATAAGATGTGGGTCTAACTGAACAACCGGTATATCTGTCTCTGCGGTAGAACTGAAACCTCAGCTTGACTGCTCACTGGCGAAGTGGGTAAGGACCACTGATCCGGTAACCGCTATACTGATAAACTGCGCCTAACTGACCTCTATCTAGCAATCGGGGGTAAGGAAGAGAACACTGGTTGTCCGTCTATCAGATCCTCGGATCGATGAAGTCTTCGACCTCTAACCCAGAGTGCTTGGGGAATATCTGCCTGGTCAGAAGCAATTGTGCTAAACTACCCTAGCAAAAAGATAAATAAAGCATAATAAGGAAACAAACAACCAGAAAAACGGACAGCATAACGGCTTAAATAAACACAACACACAGTTGACAATTGTAAGCTGAATACACTGTTCTCAATACTGATCACTGTTCCCAAATCACTGCCTCAGATTTGATACCCTCAGGTAAAACTGATTCACCAAAATACTGATGCTCGCAGGCCTGATACCCAGACTTGCAAACTGATACGTGCATTCCTACAGAGACACACTCTAAAAGCACATAGCAAGCAAATGAGAGCCAAAACACCACTATGAAGGGGTAGGGTTTACCTGTCCTGGTTTCGTCAAGAACTAGGGTTTCACTACGCACACAGCGGTTTCAAACAACCTACAATCGAGTAAGCAACCTGTCATAGTTTGGAATAGTCACTATGGATTCCGATATGCACTAGGTCGAATGGTCAAAAAGGGTGCCCCGGTAAAAACTGGGGTTTGTGTTCCCATCGTGGCAGAGCCCGTAACCGATCTGCCTTATGGCACGCAGCCTCCGGCAAACTGCTCAAGAATAACAGATGGCAAACACGGTGTCCTAGGCGCACCAATGCAAATGTAATGCAAAGAAACACATAAGTGTAGTCAAAACAACATATCATGAGTTCGAGTCAAGTTCTATAAATCTCCAACAGAGTCGCCAGAAACTGTAGACCGCCCGGAACTCCGCTTCGCGCGCGGGGGCGCGAATCGTTGTTCTTAGCTACTACAGTTCGGACTTATGTCACGGTTCTGAATCTAATCTCACAAAGTGCAATGTGAGATTGATAAATCACCAAAGAGTCCAAATCCGGCAAATCATTTTGGAAAATCGATTATAATTAAAAAGCGCCAAATATGGACTGCTTTGCTAGATTTCAGAGTCGCCACCTAAATATTTTATTTTGGGGAAATTTAGGAAACCCTGACTCGTGCCTAAGGCCACGTGTCCGTCATCACCAAAGTTGCCTCGGTTCGGGAACTTGGGTACGAGAGGGGAAGGTCATGCAATGAGCACCCCCGCTCGCCCGATCAAAGGATCGGCCTTTACTAACATGATATGTTGTTTTTGAAAACACATGTATTCTTATTCCGGTTTATTAGCTAGCTTACTATGTGATGCGCACAACATACAAGTATAGACTAAATCACTCAAATTGGAACAAAACATCTCATGTTTGTTTTTCGAAAATGGTTTGAAGTTCCTACTCGCAAGTAGGCTAAGACGCGGATTTTGCCACCCTCACGTGGGCTTAGAAAACAACATGATTTGCCACTCTCAAGTGGGCTTAAAAACTTACAATCATCGAG
>JAPPVO010002014.1:0-27011 GCA_030407325.1 Camellia japonica | reverse complement strand
ACTGGCCTTGACGTAGGAGGTTGGCCCATCCCTTACGACGAGGACATGGGCCAGTGGGAGTCCGCTTGGGTATATTTACTGGGGGCCCGCCCACCTGTTGATAGGTCTTCAGGCAGAGTCCGATATACCTGGTTCTCCTCCCATTTTTGGAGGGTGGAGATGGAGCCCGGGACTCCTGAAGAGGCAGCACAGTATGCCCGTGGTTTTCTGATGTTCCTCTTCGGGACCACTTTGTTTGCCGACAGGGGGAACACTGTTGGGTTGTATCTGTTGAGCGCCTTGGTGGACCTATCACAGGTCAGTCGGTATGACTGGGGCGGCGCTGGCTTGGCTATCCTTTACCGTTACATGAGTGCGACTTCCCGCGGGCGGGGGGATTTGCTTGGCGGCTATTGGAGAGCCTGGGAGGTATTTTCTGCCCTCTTGATTTACATTTCTACTCCTCAATACTTGTACATTGCACGCACAGCGCACTCTACACTCTGTATTTTGCCCTCAGCACTTTGCATTTACATTCTGCACTGTTTTCCACAGCTATGGGCTATGTGTATTTCCCGACATTAGCTCCGGAGTTGGTGGTAGAGGAGCCCCTCATGACCCCGTATTCACTTGTGTTTGAGGGTCAGCACCGACCGAGACCTCGGGAGTCTCTCCTTTACCTACGGCAGTATTTTGACACAGTGCGGTCGTCGGAGGTATTTCAGAACCCTCAGACCTTTCTGTTTGCATCTTTGACTCATTTTGTACTTTCCGATTTCTGATTGGTTTATGTGCCGGTTATCTGCAGATTACATGGCAGCCCTGGGCGCCTTTAGGTGAAGGTCTACGATACCAGTTTGCCGGAGGGCGGGGTGCCTCCCAGTATAGGATCCTGTTCGAAGGGCCAGTTGGTAGGGCCTGGTTCCTGGGGGAGCGTTTCTTGCGTCAGGTGTGGGGCTATACTTCTCAGGACCCCCCCTCAGTACCCCCAGCTAGTATGCGGACTGCTGATAGACTCTCCTCTCGAGATGTTATTGATGCTATGCTGGGTATTGATGGTTTACTTTATCTTGAGGACGGGGATTATGCTACTTACCGTCACATATACCTGATGCCTCCATTGACGGGAGTCCGCACTCCGGCGATGAGGCCTGCTTGTATGCCATCTTCGAGCCAGGCCCAGGCTCGGGCTGCAGACGCTCCTTCCACCAGCAGGGTTGGTACATCCAGAGGTGGGCGCGGATTTATTCCCTCGATTCCTCCTACTTATCATCATCCTGGATGGCCGGATATGCCGACTGAGCTGATGGGGTGGCAGTATGGGACTACCGCTCCGATTCCGATCCCGATAGAGCCTCCAGTACCGGGCCACTGCTATGTCAGAGACCCTGAGTCACCACCGGTATGTTTTACAGCTTTGATTAATCACTTAGATATTTGAACGTTCCTTTCTTTACTGATACCCTTGCCTTTGTATCTGCAGCCCCTTGTTGAGTACATGGATCAGGTGCTTGAGGTGGTAGCCTCACTTGAGGGGATGGTCCTGCAGAGGGAGGCACAGTTGTCCATTATGGGCTTCCAGGTACCCTTTAGTTTTTCTAGCACTGTTCCTTCTGATCACATGCTGATTTTGGACATTTTACTGCATTAATAGGCTACTTGTGTAGAGCACATCTGACACACACTCCACTTACACACTGTATTTACATGTACCCACTTCATGTAGTTCTCTCGTATCTGCATCTGCTGTACATGTTTTAGCTGATGTATTCAAACTGCATTCTTCATTTTCAGATGCCTCCAGTATATGCTCAGCCGCAGGGCGGGCCACCTGGGCCTTCTCGGGGAGGCGGACCATCTGGGTCCTTTCGAGGAGCTGGGCCATCTGGGCCTTATCGAGGAGCCGGGCCATCCAGGCCTTCTCGAGGAGCTGGGCCATCCAGGCCTTTTCGAGGAGCTCGAGGAGAGGGATCGTCTCGCAGACGCAGGGCGCATATTATAGAGGCGGAGCCCGATGAGGATGAGGAGGAGGATATTGCAGATCGTCAGTCAGATACATCTGCTGACAGAGAGGAGGGCTCCGGTCTTGGCTCCGAGAGTGGAGGCGAGGCTGAGGGGGATCCTGAGGATAACAGCTCCGAATCGGACGGTGACGGGGGTGCAGAGGCTATTCCGCAGAAGAGGATGAAAAGGGCCTCTTATTCCCGCTCTCGAGAGCATTGATGTTGTGGTTCCCTGTTTTATTTACCTTTTTGCTAGTAGTTGTAGCACATTGCACATTATTAGGCAGTTTTTTTATTTTTGTAAAACTTGTGCCCTCTGTTTGTAAAATGTTGTAGCAAACAAAGCATGATGGAATGAAACAACTTTTGAAAAAGTGTTGCATCTTAAACTCTTAACATCATATCGCATCATTTTGCACCATAATGAGATTGAATGAAAATGTGTATTGTGCATTTGTCCAGTCAGGTAATGAACCGACGTAACAACTTAACTTACTAAGATATAACAAAATCTCGGCAAGTTTACAACTCGATAAGCAAAACACAATAATGTTGACGACTCAATAAACAAGACTCAAACAAAAATTGTTTACACAAAGAGTAACAATTCAAAACACGAAATACGACAGCTCGACAAAACTTACAACTCGATAAGCGAAACAACAACTCGATAAGCAAAACAACAACTCAATAAGCAAAACAACAACTCGACAAAGTGTACTTCGGACGATCTGGGCAACGGAACGCATCCGGAACAGAGGAAAATGGAGGCCTTCGACATACCCGATACACGGAAAATGCTTGAAACTTCCTCCCGGAGGGTAAAACAGGACTGAAGGAACACAGCAGAGCATGGCCGGCCACTTTTGAGGGCCGGCCGGCCAGTTTTGTGTAGGTAAGGGGAGAAATGTGGCCGGCCAGCTAGAAAAGGTGGCCGGCCAGCCACTTATCCTGGCAACCATCAACTTTTCGACACGTGTCCCCCTGAATACTGTTTTCTTCTCTTTAAAAGCTCCAACTTCAGGACTCATTCATTTCATCACTGCTTTGCACAAAAATGGAGGCATTTCTCGTAGAGAATCTCACATCTTGGATCTCTTCTTTAGATGGCTCGGAAAAGTTGAATTTCTGGGGTTTTGGCTTGAATACACTATTCACACTGAGCCGGACTCCGCTGCACCTTTCTTTTCTCCATACCGCGGCGAGATTTTGGAATCCAGTAACGCATGTCTTTAGCTTCGGCGGCAAGAGGTATGTCCCACTTTTGAAGATTTTCAAGTTTTGATGGAGTCTGAACGTTCGGAAGAGATCTTGCCTCAACTTAATTTCGGTCATGCCCAAACCTTAGGGCGAATGTGTGGACTCACCGCGCATGATGCTCGGTCTCTGATTTGTGACGGAATGTTGGATATCCTGAGCCTAATTTACCGGTTCTCCGATGCTGGTGACCGCGGCGACCATCATTGGCAAGGCTTCCGGCGACATGCCCTCTGTTTATGCATATTATCACATTTTCTGTTTGCTTCAGGCCTTGGAGGATCCAGCGTTCGTCTGATTGAGGTTGCTCAAGGCTTGAAAGAAGGAAAGAACTGTATTGCCATGACATTGGCCGAGACACTGATGGGCTTGGATGCTTTCTACCGTCGGGAAACGAACAGATTCGCGGGGAGTCCACTATTATTGCATGTAATATTTCCCACCCGATCTCACATATGTGTTTGCTCACATCACTCGGCCCTCAGGCTCGGTTTTTTTTTTTCACGAAACCCTTGTCTCACTGTTTTCTCATCGCACATCTCTCTATTCTTTATTCTCTCATTTTTCATCCCTCTCCAGGTATGGTTGATGGATAAACTGCAGGTTGTGGACTCTTGTTCAGCCTACTCAGCCCGTGGCTACTTCTTTCGACAACGTCTAGTCGATGCCCTTGATGAGGGATGGTGGTTCGACTGGATGTGCAATTTGTCGGCAGATCGCATTGCTTGGCGCTGTTCTTGGCTCAATCTCCCGGCAATGAGCTACAGTATGTCCCAGCAGATCGGGATTCGATTGATCGGCTTGACTCACTGCGTGTTCTATTTCCCATTCCGTATCCTATGCCAGTTTGGTCATGATCAAACTTGCCCACCAGAGGGTATAGAGTATTCGGCTACATTCCCGGTTCGAGGTGCACAGCTGGCCCGGCAGGCCATAGCATGGAGAGTTAGAGAGCTCCTGGCTCCTGCTCCCACTTTCAATTGCATGTTGTCTGATGAGTGCTGGGATTGGCTTAACGAAGAAGCGCAGGTTGGGCCTAGCTTGGCATCAGAGGCTTCAACTAGCTCTGGAAGGGAGCGCAGGGACACCTGACTTGACTATGCCCCGGATTTATTGCTTTATTAGTACTTTCAAGTTTTCTTTATGAGTGTAAAAAACAACTCCAATTGTATGCAAGAGCAAGAAAACTTTGTTTTGAAATCAATGAAATTGAAGATTGTGGTACTGAAAATTTTCCGCTTTGGTCCAAAAATAGTCTTAGTTGTAAAAAGATTAATTTGAACAAAGCCAACTTTTATTAAAACTTTTCAAAACCATTTTCGACATGGATCAGAACTAGACACGCCTGAAATCTGTCACTGAGATGCACAACCCCGGATCCTAGCAACTGGAAAGTTGCCCCTAGTCTGAATAACACTGTACCGGAGATCGCGATGAATGCTGATGGATAAAGATGACTGAGATGATCAAAATGGACAAAGTTGATCGGGGAAAAGTTTATGGCTGAACTTCAAGGTGAAGTTGCCTACGTATCCCAAAGATGGGAATCAAGCCTTACGTAGTTCAGGCTCAGGTTCGCTCAGGTATTTTCACTCTCCTTTTACACTCTAACTTTTGCCAAGGCCGCCCTTTGCGAGTTTTCAACCTTGCGAGCTTAGTTTTTATAATTTCAAATTTTTTGTGCTCTGAGTTTTGCCTAGGTCCCCCTTTCGGGTTTTCGGCCTAGCGAGCCTCTCAAGGGTAATATTTCTTCAACTTGTCCATATTGATCGGTTGTGAGAACTCCAAGCCATCCAGATCCATCAGAACTACAGCTCCACCTGACTAGATTGACTTGATGATGTAGGGACCAGTCCAATTGGGTCTGAACTTGCCCCTTGGGTCGTGGATGGGAGCTCGGTTGTCCTTGAGCACCAAATCTCCTTCTTTTAAATTCCTGGACTTAACCTTCTTGTTGAAAGCCCGGGCAATTCTGCGTTGATAACCTTGGACATGGTACAGTGCTTTCAGCCTTCTTTCATCGAAGAGCATGAGTTCCTCAAATCTGCTCTGCTGCCAATCCGCTTCGGCTATCTGGCACTCAGCCAATACTCGTAATGACGGGACCTCAATCTCAATAGGTAGAACGGCCTCCATCCCATAAACCAATGAATACGGAGTCGCTCCAGTAGAAGTTCTGATTGAAGTTCGGTAGCCCCACAGAGCAAACGGCAGCTTATCTGGCCAGTCCCGGTAGGTTTCCACCATCTTCTGTAGTATGCGCTTGATATTCTTGTTGGCGGCCTCAACCGCTCCGTTGGTTTGCGGCTGATAGGTAGACGACTTATGAAAAGCCACATTGTATTTCTCCAACAAGTCAATCACCTCCTTCTTGAAGTGGGAACCATTATCTGAAATTATTTTGTTTGGGACCCCGTAGCGACAGATGATGTTATTTCTGATAAATTTTGCGACGTGCGAAGCCTTGAACACCGCATAAGATTGGGCCTCAACCGACTTTGTGAAATAATCTATCGCTACCAAGATGAACTCATGCCCATTCGACCCCTTCGGCGTAACAGCCCCGATTACATCGATTCCCCAGACTGAAAATGGCCATGGCGAAGTCATGTTGTACAGCTTAGACGGCGGAATATTCATGCGATTTGCATGAATCTGACATTTGTGGCATCGCCGGACAAAACCGATACAATCCTCCTCCATGGTGGACTAGTAATAACCCTGTCTGAGGATCTTTCGTGCCAGCATTACCCCATTCATGTGTGCACCACATTCTCCTCCGTGGATGGCTTCTATCAGACGCTTTGAGTATTCGGCATCAACGCACAGTTTATGCATTCCCAGATGACCCCTTTTATACAGTTTACCCCCGCAGATGATGAACTGAACTGCCATTCTCCTGATTGCCCTTTTGTCTTTGGCATTTACCCCTGGCGGGTATGCTTCTTTCTCCAAGAAGTTCCAGATGTCGTAATACCAGGGGTTTTCGTCCTGAACTTCATCTATAGCGGCAATCGACTCGTAGGCAGGTGCAAATTTCTGGTCGATGATGACTGGACGCATCCGGACTCCACACGGGATGTCTATCATAGAAGATAGAGTTGCTAAAGAATCTGCGAACCTGTTGTTCTCTCTTAGTAGATGAGTAAAACTTAGCTTCTCAAACCGAGGAATCAGCAAGTCCAAGGTCTGGTGATACATCATCATCTTTTCCTCTTTCACTTTCCAGTCTCCTTTAGCTTGAGACACAACAAGGTTCGAGTCCCCAATGACGTCCAGCCGTCTTGCCCCTAGTTCCAGGGCTGCTTCTAGACCAGCAATGCATGCCTCATATTCTGCTTCGTTGTTCGAGACTTTGAATCGGAGTTTGAACGCTAGAGGGATACGGGAATTGTCGGGTGCTATCAGCAACACTCCTATCCCGTACCCGTATTGATTTGACGCTCCGTCAAAGTACATCGTCCAAGTTTCGTCGTCGATATGCAAAATAGCCTCATCTGGGAATAAGTATTCGACTGTTTCACCCCCTTCCACTGGATGGTCAACTAAGAACTCTGCCACTACTCTTCCCTTAACCGACTTGCGTGTTACATACTTTAGATCAAATTCGGAGAGCAACAGCAACCAACGAGCTAGCCTACCCGTAAGTGCTGGTTTCTCGAAAAGATATTTGATGGGATCAAGTCGTGAAACCAACATTACGGAGTGAGCTAACAGGTAGTGCCGCAGCTTCCTGGTAGCCCATACCAAAGCTAAGCAAGCCTTCTCCAGGGGAGTGTAGCGGGTTTCGTATTCTAGCATCTTCTTGCTCAAATAGTAGATGGCTTTCTCCACCTTGTCTTCTGATTCTTGCGCAAGCATGCAGCCCATTGTAGTCTCAGTTACTGACAGATACAAAATCAACGGTTTCCCCGGTTCTGGCGGTGATAGCACGGGTGGGTTCTGTAAATATTCTTTAATCTGTTCAAATGCAGCTTGACATCGGCCATCCCATTGGAACTTCTTTCCTTTCTTGAGGAGGCCAAAAAGTGGTTCACAAGTCAATGTTAATTTTGAGATAAACCGTCTTATGAATTGCACTTTACCCAGAAAGCCGCGCACCTCCTTTTCAGTCCTCGGTGGTGGCATTTCTAAGATGGCCTTGATTTTGGAAGGGTCGACCTCGATGCCCCTTTGTGTAATCAGAAACCCCAGCATTTTTCCCGCTGTAACACCGAATGTACATTTCTGAGGGTTCAGCCGCAACCAGAATTCTCTGATCCTTTGGAAAAACTTGTGCAAGGCGGTGTAGTGGCCCTCTCTTTCTTTAGACTTGACAATCATATCGTCCACGTACACCTCAACCTCTTTGTGGATCATGTCGTGTAATATCGTAGTTGCGGCCCGTTGATAAGTAGCTCCAGCGTTCTTCAACCCAAATGGCATGACTCTATAGCAGTATGTCCCCCACGGGGTAGTGAATGCAGTCTTTTCCCGGTCTTCTGGCGCCATCACTATCTGGTTGTAGCCTGAGAAGCCATCCATGAATGAGAGCAAAGCATGCCCTGCTGTGAAATCCACCAACTCATCGATATGCGGTAAGGAAAAGTCGTTCTTCGGACTAGCTCTGTTCAAATCCCTGAAATCCACACATACCCGGATCCTGCCATCTTTCTTCGGCACCGGAACAATGTTGGCCAACCAAGTTGGGTATTCTGATACCAGCAGGAAGCCCGCGTCAATTTGCTTGGTGACCTCTTCCTTAATCTTGAGAGCCCAGTCCAGGCGGATCCTTCTGAGTTTCTGTTTGACAGGTCGGGCCTCGGGGTCAAGGGGGATCCGATGCTGTACAATCTCAGGATCGATTCCAGGCATGTCTTCGTAGGACCACGCGAAAACATCTTTGAAATCTTTTAATAAAGCGACTAAGCGCTCGCGTTCCTCCGAAGACAATGTGGACCCGATCTGGACCAGCCGCGGGTCCTCCTCAGTACCAATGTTCACGGTAGTGATTTCATCCATTAAAGGTTTGACAAATCTCTCTTGCTCTTGCTCAATTAAACGTTGCAAAACCGGAGGAACTTCGTCCTCGTCGTTTTCATCAAAGTTTTGAAAGTCTGAATTAATGCAATAAATCAAGGGCACAGAAAAGTACTCAGAAACCACAGTTACTTGATTCTCATTAAGCTCATCCAAATCGTCCGATTCATTTACAACAGACTCAAATGAAAAGGAAAAAGACGACCTAGACAGGACTGTGGTATCTGGGTTATCATCCCCAGGAGTACCAGACTCAGACTCAGTCGAGCTGGAACCTGATTCCGACTCACAAGACTCGGTGGAATCAGATTCCGGCTCACTACCTGACCCAGTACTGCTGGGCAAAAATCCCTCCTTGTATTGCCAAGTGAGCGAGGGTGCGATAGATGCATCCAAGATAGTCGCTGGTAGGCCCACAGCTGTTTCATCCCCAATCATGGAAACCGAGAAGTTATCCTCCAAGCACTTATGGTCGATCGGAGGATCAGAAAGTAGACATGTCAGTGCTACCCCCATTTCAAATTCTGTGCCCTCAGGATCCACTGCCTTACACTGCTCAACCTCAGCTGATGGGTCTGTCTGCTCTGTGGCAACGTCATCCCCGGATAGTTGCAGGTCGGAGAAGATCTTGAAACCTGGCACGCGCTTCTGCTCCGCGTTTAGCCATGGCTCTGGGAAGCCGCAAAATGGAAAGTCCTCCCCCTCCCGGACGAAGCGTCCGTTCAGGGTACCCTGGATGGGCCTATGCATTAAGTCAAAAGGCTTCCCAGCCTGCTTTGCTCTGGCTCTTCCGGCCATTTCCTTTCCCTTCCTCACCCAGTCCTCTTTGGTGGGCAGATAACCCAAACCAAAGGTATGAGGGTTGTGTGGCACCTCGGCCAATGCTACGACGCCTTTCCGGCCGCTCCTTCCTAATCCCATCCCGGGGATGTGTTGTAGCTTGTTCATGAGGTAGACGGATTGAGCACTGACGTACACCCCCTCATTCACAGCCATAATATTCTGTACCACCCGGGCCTCAGCCAAAGTGAACCCTGATGAGAAAACATCCTCCGTGCGATGCTCGATTTCCAAGACAGGTGTGGACACTTCTGGCGGCGGATGGATGGATGAGTTTCCAAAAACAATAGCCACCCCCTTCCCGTGAGGGTACTTCAACATCTGATGTAGAGTGGAAGAGACTGCCTTTACTTGGTGCAACCACGGTCGCCCCAAGAGTAGATTGAAGGTTGCGGGAACGTCCAAGACATGGAATTCAATGTCGTGTTGTCCTGGACCAACCTGGGTTTGAATCTTGACAGTCCCCATCACTTCCCTGCTAGTATTATCATATGCTCTGATCACCTGAGTAGTTGGTACGAAGTCTGCGGGCTTCAACCCGATTGCATACGCTGTTCTAGCTGGGCAGACATTAATAGCGGACCCGGTATCAACAAGTACCACCGGTATCCACTTGTCTCTACACTCCACGGAAACATAGAGGGGTTTGTTATGGTTTGTGCCCTCAGGCGGTAGTTCTTTATCTGAAAAGGTTAATGCCAGGGAACCTCCTCCCGGAAAAACCAGCCCAACCAGTTGCTCTGGTGTAGTATCTATAGAGAGTTTGGCCTTGTCCATAGCAGATAGGACGGCCTGTCTATGCACTCGCGATGCCATAAGCAGTCCCCAGATGCAGATGTCTGCTTGTATCTTCTTCAATTGCTTGAGCACAGCTTCTTCTTCAATCTGTTTCTCTCTCTGTTTCTCAGCTTCCTTTGTCTTTCCCGGATGCCTCAGGTTGGTCTAAGTGCGGAGGCTTGAGATACCGCCCACTCCTTGTCATATGAGCGACCTCGTCAGTATACCAGGTGTCATTTGGTTGGTTACCTCCCCAGTCCTCATCTGTGTGGGCAAGACATAAGTCATCGTCTTCCCACCACATTCCATCGGCAGCCGACAGACACCTGTCCGGCTCCGATTTGATCGTACTCGCAGCACCTTCAGTCCTCATGCCCGCAGCATTTTCGGTTCCCGTGCACATAGCACTTTCGACCCCCACATGGGCCTTAGCTTTTCTGATTCTCTCGGAATCCTCAAATTTTTGTTGTTCCAACTGCGTCAGTACAGCTGGTTGTTCAATACTCCCTGCATTTACAATCCCCAAATTCTGAGCGAAATTCTTAGTGACGGTGCTCTCCGGCGGTGTATTCTGACTCTCGGCCCTTCCGGCCATCACTGGTACTCTCGCCCCTGCCGGGCCCTGCTCTGATTGATATTCTACGACATCTGGTTGATCATCTAACTACCGGTAACTTCTGCCGACTCCTCATATTCGAACCAGTTGATTGCCGCATCCCCTGATTCTTGGTCACTGAAGAACTGGAGGTTGGCGAGGTCCTCTCCCACAGTTGTTAGATCATCTATTCCCCATTCAAGTCTGTCCCCCTGAATCACACATAACTCTGCTCTTTCTGGGAGCCCCACACTCAGCTCAGACTGGCCCACTGACTGGATGTATTCACTTGGATCATAGGCTCCCTCAGCAAGATTCTCAGACTATTCAATCTCAGACTCAGCAACCCCACTTTCCTCTGAAATCTGCCCTGTCCCATCTTTGGTGGTCACCACCGTCAGCTCAGATTGGGTTGTGGAGATGTCCATCATGCACAAGTTCGTGCAGACAGGAAGGATCACCTCCGGCTTAGGTAGGTGGTATGGGATGATATAGATACTAGGATCGTAAGACACGACCCCAGTTTGGATGAAGTTGATTCTGTTGGGAGGAGGGGCTTGGTTATGTGGTAGGAGAGGATTTGTTGTGACGTTGGGTTTTTCGGGAGGCGCGATCACCTGCTTGTCAATAAGATCCTGGATCTCATGACGCAATCTAAAGCAACGGTCGGTGTCATGACCATGCTGTTGGTGATACGCGCAGTATTTTGCCGGGTCATGAGAGGGAGGGAGTGGGTTCGGCAGTGGCCTCTGGGGGCGTCAAATGCTTCTTCCTGATTAACACCCCCAGAGCTTTGGACAGGGGCATATATAGGGGGGTGAAGGTTCTTTGGCCTCTGGGTTGATATTTGGTGTTTTGGGTATTGCTTCCAGATGCGCCGGAGAAAGGCGTGGCTGTCATGGGTCTTGGGGGAGGGGGAGTGGTGGTGACCGTGCTCACCTCTGAAGCTCGTGCAGTTGCAGTGCCACTCGGGCCTGCGTTGTTGTTACGGTTGAAAGTCCTTCTGGGTTGCTCCCTATCCTGGTCGATCAGACCTTGTTTCATGGCATCCTCGATCTGTACCCCCATCTCGTGTAAATCTGAGAAGGTGGGAAAAGGGAGTACAATCATCTTCTGCATCAACTTTGGTTGGAGATTGCGCACAATCATCCTGATTTGATCTTTGTCTGTAGGCCTCAAGGTCATCATCGATGCCTTCGCCCTCCATCGAGTTACGAAGTCCGAAAAAGTCTCCTTGGGTTCCTGCCTCGTCGTTTCGAGATCACGAGTTGTAATCTCGATCTGTGTATTGTACGAGTACTGTGCAACAAAGGCCTCAGCCATCTCATCCCAACTTCTTTTGACCTCGTCTTCCAACTTCGCGTACCAGATGGCGGCCACACCCGACAGGGTTCGGCCGAACAACGAAAGCTTTTGTGGTCTGGTTAGGCCCATTGGCCGCAGGATGTCTGAGAATAGCCGAAGATGGACCATGGGGTCCCCGGACCCGTCAAAGCGGTCATTTGCGGCATCTTGAATCTGTCTGGCAATGTCACGGCCACATCGGTATATCCATCTTCGATGTCCGGAATGGCCTTCACTCATTGTGATTTCTTGAAAAGCTTCTCAAGCTTGCTCAGTTTCAGAGCTGTATGGTCTATTTCGAACTCAAAGGGAGAGTCCGGGTGATTGGGTGTATGGGTCTTGGACAGTTGAGGCGGAAGCGGGGGCAGAGCTGGCCCCGTTGGAAGATTCGTGTCCTCTTGGATATTCTGGACATTTGGCACGGTGTTCTGGGTGTTTGGCAGAGCATTCTGGACAGTAGGTGCCTGCTCGGGTAATAGGGGCCCCGGTGGAGGAGGAACCTGATGTGAAGCAGATGCTGCATTCTGCTGTTGCAGTCTAGTGATTTGCTCGGCTTGCTGGGCCATGATTGCAGCTTGTTGCTTGGAGAACTCTGCTTGGCGGGCAGCGTCCTCTTGCATCTGTCTCATGCTCTCCTGCATTTGGCGCATTAGGGCCTCTACCCCTGACGTACTTTGCTGATCCATCTGATTGACCGGTAGATTTATCTCGATAGCAACAATTGGGACCTCAATCCTACTATCCTCTGATGGAGTAACCCACTGTTCTGGCAACCTCTGTTCTGACACACTGTGCCTCCTTGGCTTTCTCCTGATAACGGGGGGTAAAGAATAGAACACTGGATGTCCGTCAACCAGATCCTCAGATCGATTGAGTCGGCGACCTCGTGTCCAAAGTGCTTGGGGAATATCTACTGGGTTGGAAGCAATGGTGCTAAAACTGCCCCTAGCAAAAGATAAGTAAAGCGAAAAGGAAATAAATAACCAGATAAATGAAGAGCATGACAGCTTAAAGTAAATACACAACACACAGTCGGGCATACAACACACGATTGACAAGCTGAAAATAAACTGTCTCCAAATACTGATTACTGTCCCTAAATCACTGTTCCCCAAAGACTGAATCGGATACCCGCAGATAACTGATTCTCAAATACTGACGGATGCCCGCAGGCCTGATGCCCAAACTTGCAAACTGATACATGCATTCCTGTAGAGACGCACTCTAAAGCACATAACAGATAAGTGAGAGCCAAAGCACCCCTATGTTGGGGTAAGGTTTCCCTGTCCTATTTTGTCAGGAACTAGGGTTTCACTACGCACGCAGCGGTTTCAAACAACCTATATCGGGTAAGCAACCTGTCCTAGTTTGGAATGGTCACTACGGATTTCGATATGCACTAGGTCGAATGGTCAAAAAGGGGTGCCCCGTAAAACCGGGGTCTGTGTTCCCATGCTGTCAGAGCCCACAGCCGATCAGCCTTATGGTCATGCCTTGACAAGACAAGCCTCCGGCAAATCGTTCGGGAATGGCATATGGCAAACACGGTGTCCTAGGCGCACCAATGCAAATGCAATGCAAAGAAACACACAAATGTAGTCAAAACCAGATATCATGAGTTCGAGTCAAGTTCTCTAAATCCCCAGCAGAGTCGCCAGAAACTGTAGACAGGCCCCCGGGGGGACCTCGCTATAGCTCGGACTCGATTTTATGTCACGGTTCTTAATCTGAACCAAAGAGTCCAAATCCGGCAAATCGTTTTGAAAAAACAGATTTTTTTGAAAGAAGTGCCAAACATGGACTGCTTTGCCAGATACAAAGTCGCCACCTAAATATTTTATTTTGGGAAATTTAGGAAACCCTGACTAGTTGCCTAAGGCCACGTGTCCGTCATCACCAAAGTTGCCTCGGCTCGGGAACTTGGGTACGATTGGGGAAGGTCACTTCGTGAGCACCCCCGCTCGCCCGATCAAAGATCGGCCTCTACTAACCATGATATCTAGTTTTGAAAACATTGTGCGCTCTTATTCCGGTTATTAGCCTAGGTTACTATGTGATGCGCACAGCATACAAGTATAGACTGAGTCGCCTGAATTGGAACAAAACATTTCATGTTTGTTTTTGAAAGATGGTTTGCTACCCACGGGTAGGCTTAAAATGCGGATTTTGCCACCCTCGGGTGGGCTTAGAAAACATGATTTTGCCACTGTCTAGTGGGCTTAGAACACACATTTGATGAATTGTTCCAATCCAAATAACCCAACCTCCACCTACAGGCATTCAAGGCAGTTATGTCACATATGCATATAGCCTCATGGTAAGCATGCTATTCATGGCAACACTCACACGCATGAAAGGATGCTAAAGCATAAAAACTCACCGAGTACTCCAAGCCAAAACAGAAGCTCATTAGAAATCCATGCATGATCCTAGATACACAGAATTGCCTAATGCAACACATGCAAAGATGCAAACTATAGCAGGCTCGGCTATTCTAAACATGGCATATGGAATGCTACAGCTAACATGCATTCAATTTGGATTTGAAATACAAATGCAGTTAGTTATGATGCGCCGAGCCTGATGCGTGAAAGACAGATGAATGAATGCAATATGCTATCATGCTGTATGCTAATTGAAACATGCCCTAATCTAACCATCATAAGCGGATAAATAAAAGGGAAGAAAGACGTGGGGTTGGAAGACATACATCACACTCACCCACACTTACTACAATTATGCCCTCGCGCAGAGGGTCCGAATAAATATACAGTCCCGAATAAAAGAATATTACAGTCCAAATAATACAGTCCAAAATGTGTACAAATTCCTAATTAATTTACGAATTAACTAAGAAAATAATAAACTGGCATGCAAGCCAGGGACTGCCTTGATTCTGATGAATGATGTATGTTTAGGCTGCCTTGCGCGGAAATCCACTGGGATGCCCCAATTAGCCTCTGTTGGCATTTATTCTTGGAAAGCGCGCCAAGTCTCGGAAGACTGCTGATTCTTGATTTTGTTGCAACAGAGAGCAGGAAAGGGGCATAGCAATGTATTTTCACAAATATATGCATGCCTCGATCCTCGTGCCACCAATCACGCATCTCGAAGCATGATGGCCGAGGAGTCGATTTGCACAATTCAATATGGAATGAATGCACATGAAAACACAACAAAACCTAACTCCATCATGGATGATCCGGAGTGTCGGTGACTAGGAAATTGAGACACGTTCCGTCACTCGGAGTACGGAACGTACCTCGTTTCCCGTGCTCGGGCTAACTTCTATCCCGAACACAATGCAATATGCATGACATGCATGAAATGCAACTAAGATACAACCTAACATGCATAATGTTATGAAATGACATACACGGTGCACGATGCAACATGGCATACACAATGCTCTAAAATACAACCTAGCATACACAATGCTATGGAATGAAATGGCATACGCAATGCATAATGGACTTACACTAACATGAGTGGACCTCAGCCACACTCACACAAGAGGCCATTAGATGAAAATGAGACGCTCGAAATGCGTGCACACGTGCACGTAAACCGAGGACCGTCCCTAAGGCGTGGAATGCCACTCTAACAAGACATGGCAAAACATGAAAAATGGCATACCAGCATGCAAATTTCAGAGGCGAAATGAGATGCAAAACAGCCCCAAAACATGGTAAAATGGTACTCGATGCATGGAACAAGTCCCGAAACATGAATTTTGGCGCATGAAATGGCCTACAGCTATGCAATGCATGCAATATTGGAAAATGAAGTGTAAAGACAGAAGTAAGGTATCCCCTAAACAAGCATGTTTACAGTTATGAGCGAGGCCAAACAGCGAATACAAGTGGGGCTAAACTAGCATACAAAAACAGCCCCGAAAGCAAGGTATTGAAGCAACTCACAGATGCTGGCCCCTAACAGAGAAGGGGCCTTCTACAATATTTAAGAGGGGCCAAAAATATGATGTTTTACAGTTTATGACAAACCCCAAAAACAATACAAGTATACTCAAAATGCTATGCAAAATAAAGGCCAAAATGGAGATAAAGAAGCAACTGATATATGCTGGTCCCAAACAGGTAAGGGCCCTTCAACAATGTTGAAGAGGGGCCCAAAATATGACTTTTTACAGTTTATGACCAGAGTCAAAACAGTGTAAAACTATGCTCAAAATGCTATGCAAAATAAGGACCAAAATGGAGGCTACAACACAAAGTATACAAATGATGCTCCAAATAGCAATAGACCCTTAATCAAATATGGAGAGGGGGTCAAAACAAGGCCATTTTCAGTTCGGACCAAGATCCAAAAACAGAAGCTCAATAGGCTAATAAACTATGCAAAAATGGGGCTAAAACATGGATACAATGGCAAGTGATATATGGAGACTCCAAACAGTGATGAGCCCTTCTACAATATTGAGGAAGGGCTCAAAATAAGACTATTTATAGTTTACATCATGCTTCAAAACAGATTACATATAGGCCAAAAACAACATACAAGGAAATGGCATATAGGAGGGATAATGAAGTAAGTACCAAATGGGGGCCTCAAACGGTGAGAGGCCCTTAATGAAAGATGAAATAGAGCTCAAAAAAAGACTACTTTAAGTTATGGCTGAAGCTCAAAAGTATAAGCAAGAAGGGATAAGAAAGCATGCCAAAAATGAGCTAAAAAGAGGGAAATGGTAACTCACCCTTGTAGACCAATCTTTAGCAACTCCTTTGACCAAGTTTAGGTGCTTCTCAGCTCTGGAAGACAGCTCCAAGTGGTGGAATGGAGGTGGTGGTGTGCTGGAGGTGGTGGTGAAGAAAAGGGTATGGAACTTGGAAGGTTTGAGACTTGGAAGTGTAGAGAGGGAGAGAGGCAATGCAAGAGGCTTAAAGGCAAAAATTTCCAACCCCAAAACTAGACCTGGAGTGCTGGTTATATAGGCAAAAAGGGAGGGAAAAAAAGGGGGGAAACAACTCAAGTTTCCCCCAAAATGGCAGCCCTCCGGATACCAAATCTGGGGGGAAAAGAGATACAGATTTGTGATGTACCAACTGCAAGGAGCAAGGCCGGCCAGGTATTGAGGTTGCAGGTGGCTGGCCGGCCCTCTCCATGGCCAGCCGGCCAAGGGTCAAAAGGGCCAAGTCAAATTAGTGGCCGGCCACCACAGATTGGTGGCCTCCCATGTGCCCTCAACACAGCCTTGTAGTTGAAAATTGGCAACTGTGAACCAGGAGAGAGAACAACCCACTTTCCAAAGGGGTTCAAAAGGGTCAAATGGAATTACTGGCCGGCCACCAAATATTGGTGGCCTCCCAGATGTGTACATCACAAATATGGGGTTTAGGGTGCCAAAAAATGGTCCAAGGATGGTCAACAATGGCTTTGAAGTGAGAGAAAACGGGCGACGGAGGGTCATGAAGGAATATAACTGGTTGCTGAAACAATTACTGGCCTCCCACCCTTCTATGACCTTCCTGGTGATGAAACAGAGGTCCCTGCCAAAAATGAACGAAAACTGATGCAAAATGAAGGTTCGGGGGCCGAAACGCGCAGTCCGAGGCCCCGAAAATCGACTGTTAAGCACCGGGAGTGGTGTTCGACCACGAAGTTGGTCTCTCGGACCACAATATCCCTTAAAAGGGAGTAAATAAGATGCATGCCCAAAACCGGGGCAAACGGAGGTGGTCAGGCGGTCCCGAACCGAGACACTCGGCCTGACGGCTCCGAAAACCAGGAACCGGGCTCCGAAATGGGCAAAATGGCCTATGACCATGAAATGTAGCCCACGGCCACTGAGAGATGGTCTACGAGACCTCTCCCTCCCTTTGGGAAGAGAAACAAAGAAAAACCGAGCCTGGTTCGCAAACCGAGGCAAGGCACGGAAAAGCCCAGAAGTCCGGAGGCAGGGCTCACGGCCGAGACTCTGAGACTTCTGAACGAGCACAATATGCAACATCACCGAGCGCTCAATCGGTGACGTCTGAGTCTTAAGGTCGGTCAAAAATGGGGTGTCTACACATTGATACAACATTAAAATATGTATCCAACATGAATTTCGAAAGTGTTTTAGTGATGAACTATACTCTCATCAAACGTTTTGGCCAGACTACTGAGCCTTGTTTTTTTTCAAACTCAAAGTTGAAAGGAAATGGAAAGTGAATTGTAGCATGGACTTGAATGTCATGAAATTGTAATGTGTTATGGAAGAATGTTAAAGTGTTGACCATCTATCAACTGCCAATCTTTTCGTCATTGTTCATAGCTGGTTTAGTATATTTCTACTGGGCTGTGGCTCACCCTATATGGGAACATCATTTTCAGGTACAGGTAGCATGCCACCTCCAAGGACATAGCTTGGGAGGCTAGAGGCGGACAGACTTTTGTTGTCTTATTTTCTTTTGATGTATTACATGTAGATTCAAGCCAAGGGCTTAATGTGTAAATGAGTTAGTACTCTCCTTTTTTTTGTAACCAAGTGTTAACTTGGAAAGCTGTAAGCCCGTAAGGCATCTGCTTTTGTTATTGACATGTAATACTTTTAGTAATGAATTACTCTGATGAATAGAAGGAAGTTTATCTTTTTATATCAATGCATGTCTAAATTGATGGGTTTAATGTTATTATTTTGAGGGCGTTACACGAATACATATGGAACTTGAATAAAAATAAAAATGGAAGTTGCATAAAATTAACAATGGAAGTTAATTCAAAAAACCACTATACCTTAATGATCTATTTGGAAATTAAATAAAAAAGGAAGTTGAATTCAATAAAAATGGAAGTTGCATAAAATTAAAAATGGAAGTTAATTCGAAAAACCACTATACCTTAACGATCTATTTGGAAATTAAAAAACAAAGGAAGTTAAATAGAAAACAAAATTGAATAAAAATGCAAGTTGCCTAAAATTAACAATGGAAGTTAATTCAAGAAACCGTTATACCTTAACGATCTATTTGGTAATTAAATGGAAAATGAAAGTGAATAAAAATAGAAGTTGAATAAAAATAAAAATGGATGTCGCATAAAATTAAAAATGGAGGTTCATTCAAGAAACCACTATACCTTAACGATCTATTTGGAAATTAAAAAACAAAGGAAGTTGAATAAAAGTGGAAGTTGCATAAAACAAAAAAATGGAAATTCATTCAAGAAATCACTATACCTTAACGAATTATTTGGAAATTAAATAAAAAGGAAGTTGTATAAAATTAACAATGGATGTTCATTCAAGAAACCACTATACCCTAATGATTTATTTGGAAATTAAGTAAAAAATGAAGTCGAATAAAAATAAAAATGGAAGTTGCCTAAAATTAACAATGGAAGTTAATTCAAGAAACAATTATACCTTAACGATCTATTTGGAAATTGAATAAAATGGAAGTTGAATAAAAATATAAATGGAAGTTGCATAAAATTAAAAATGGAAGTTAATTCAAGAAACCTGTGATACCCCTGTTCCGTAGAATGCTAATTAGTCCTTAATTTGAGTATGATTATGTGTTTAGCATGATTTTATGTGCCATTATGTGAATATATGCGATTTTGAAATTCTATCTGTTCACCGTAGGAATATCTGTTTGAATAATCTGCTTTGGGAATAAAATTGGAGGCCTTATCGGCCACAGAACCCGAAATTGATTACGCCATTGTGATTGGCATAATTTTTAGAGCCTACGGTAAAATTAAATTAGAAATTGATTCTGGTGAGATTAAACTGATTAAAATAATGAATTGAGTGCCCAATTATTTTATGTTGAAATAATGTGTGAGTAGGGCTATTATAAGCCTTATTAAAACCCATTTCCTTCCCCTTTACATTGATTTTGGGCTGATCAACTCTAAGAGAAAAAGAGGAGGGTCGGCTATTAGAGAGAGAGGGGAGAAAAATCTAAGTTTTGCTCTTGATCCTTGCATGCATTGAAGATAACACAAGAATTGCCATAGATTGTGAAGATTAAACTCCTTGGTGAGTAATTCATGCATTTTTAGTCATTCTCTTGTGAATTCAAGTTTAATAGATGGCCAAGAGCATGAATTAGTTTGAATGTAAGGGGATTGAGTTGTATATGTTGGATTTCAAGCTAATAGAAGCATGCATGTAAAGAATTGTTATAGATTTCCATGTTTGAGCTTAAATTGTGTAATCTATGTTGAAGTTTGAATGAAATCCATGTGTATGACCATTTCTTCACCAAATAAGTTGTGAATAATGTGTATTTCTTACATGCAAGAGTAGATCATGAAGGAGTAAGCTTTGCATGTTGGAATTTGATATGTTGGTGATGAAATTGGACTAATTTGAGACATGCATGTAAATAATATAAGGAATTGAACTCCATTGTAATGTGTTTTGGTGTTCATACCATGTTAGAACAATTATATGTGAACTTTGAGCCTTAGAATGCATGAAAAATTGGCTGGAAAATC
Source organism: Camellia japonica (assembly GCA_030407325.1). Lineage (NCBI taxonomy): Eukaryota > Viridiplantae > Streptophyta > Magnoliopsida > Ericales > Theaceae > Camellia > Camellia japonica. The sequence continues at coordinate 6,752 of JAPPVO010002014.1, read as the reverse complement.
GAATTGGAGCTCAAGAACTTAATCTGGAAAACCTAGATTTTTTACGTCCGCTCGAGCGGGGGAAGTGCCGCTCGAGCGGGAAAATCGTGCTCCCAGCATTTTTGACAGACATGGTGCCCGCTCGAGCGGGGAAGTTGACGCTCGAGCGGGGAGCTATGTAGACAGGCAGTCCGCTCGAGCGGCAGAGTTCACGCTCGAGCGGGGATTTGAGGTAACCAGCACTTTTGCAGGCCTTAAGGGTCCGCTCGAGCGGGACCCTGTTTTGCTGAAATTTTGTTTACGCATTTTGTGTTTCGTTTTCTGTTCTCTTTCACTTGCAAGCACTCTTAGGCATGTGTTAAGCATTGTAAATGAGTTAATGAGATAAGAATAAAGCCTAAAGAGGAATATGTGAATTAAATAACAGATTGAACTGTTAGTGACCCTTTTGTGTTCATGAAATGTGTAAGGTCAAGCTCCGGGGCAAATCCACAAGCCGATCACTGTGAGTAATATCGATATTCGAATGCTTGTGAATGTCCAATTGTTTATTCCCTTATAAGCTTTGTGAGTTGCTAATTGGGATTATGGACAAAAGTCTGACATGAATAAATGAATGGACCGAAGGTCGTTTTGATAAACATAAATGGACCAAAGGTCGTTTTGATAAACACAAATGGACCAAAGGTCGTTTTGATAAACACAAATGGACCTAAGGTCGTTTTCACACAAATGTATGAGCCAGTTGATACGAAAGGCCTACGAGCCAGTTTGATATGAAAGGCCTATGAGCCAGTTTAATATAAAAGGCATATGAGCCAGTCTGATATGAAAGTGTGAAAGGCCTAAGAGCCAGTTTGACATGAATGAGTGGGCCAAAGGCCGTTTTGACACGAATATATGGGCCGAAGGCCGTTTTGATGTAAACGAATAGGCCGAAGGCCATTTTGACAGAAATGAATGGGCCGAAGGCCGTTTTGATGTAAACGAATAGGCCGAAGGCCATTTTGACAGAAATGAATGGGCCGAAGGCCATTTTGACAGAAATGAATGGGCCGAAGGCCGTTTTGATGTAAACGAATAGGCCGAAGGCCATTTTGACAGAAATGAATGGGCCGAAGGCCGTTTTGACATAAATGAATGGCCGAAAGCCGTTTTGACATAAATGGAAATCTGAATGGGCTAAAGGCCAGAATGTTTGGAACTACAGTCACTTGATTTGAATTTCGTATAGTTATATATCTGTTAAATAGAAATATGAATTGGGCCCAAGGCCATCTGGAACATGTTGATCTACATTGTTATGTAACTTCTGTATTTGATTTGATATTATTCACTGGGCTTTCGCTCACGCTCATTCATGTGTTTGTAGGTGAGCCAAGAGAAGTCCAGACCTAGCCTCAGTGAAGTCTGTATGGAACAACTAAGGTTTTGAGAGAGTCAGCCCTTGTGTCTCACGCACGAGACTCGTCTTCACCCTTTTGTTATGTATTTACATTTTGTCAGGTGCGAAGTTTTGAATACGTCTGTATATAGTTTTCATGGGTTGACTTAGTTTGGATGATCCTGTCTGTATAGAATCTCATGTCATTACACTTTCTGTTGTGAGTTATTAACATATGTACGTATGGAATGTTATGGTGTGCATATAAGCATGGCTCTATGGACAAAGTTTTAAATTTGCTTCCGTTTGGCCCCTTTTACTCTGATGAGTCTTGTCTTATTTGGTTTGAGGCCGTAGGTAATATCGTGATTACTGGCCGGTTATGGCCTTAACCCATAGGGGCGGGTTCGGGTCATGACAAAACCATTATACCTTAGCGATCTATTTGAATAAAAATAAAAATGGACGTTCAATAGAATAGAAATTGAATAAAAATTGAAGTTGAATAAAAATAAAAACGGAAGTTAATTGAAGAAACCATTATACCTTAGCGATCTATTTGGAAAGTAAATAAAAAATTGAAGTTGAATAGAATAGGAAATTGAATATAAATGGAAGTTGAATAAATTAAAAATGCTAGTCGCATAAAATTAACAATGGAAGTTGATTCAAGAAACCACTATACCTTAACGATCTATGTGGAAATTAAATAGAAAAGGAAATTGAATAGAAAAGAAAATTGATTAAATATGGAAATTGAATAAAAACAAAAATGGAAGTTCATTCAAGAAACTAGTATACCTTAACGATCTATTTGGAAATTGAATAAAAATCAAAATTAAATAAAAAAGGACGTTGAATAAAAATGGATGTTGAATAAAAATAAAAATAACAATAACAATGGAAGTTGCCTAAAATTAACAATGGAATTTAATTAAAGAAACCACTATACCTTAACGATCTATTTCGAAATTAAATAAAAAAGGAAGCTGAATAAAAAAGAAATTGAATAACTATGGAAGTTGAAGAAAAATAAAAAAGGAAGTTGTATAAAATTAAAAATGGAAGTTCATTCAAGAAACCACTATACCATAACGATCTATTTGGAAATTAAATAAAACGGGAAGTCGAATAGAAAAGGAAATTAAATAAAAATAAAAATGAAAATTGAATAAAAACTGGAAGTTGCATAAAAAAAAAAAAATGGAAGTTCATTCAAGAAACCACTATACCTTAACCATCTATTTGGAAAGTAAATAAAAAAATGAAATTGAATAGAAATTCACAATGGAAGTTCATTCGAGAAACCACTATCCCTTAACGATCTATTTGGAAATTAAATAAAAAAAGAAGTTGAATAGAAAAGGAAATTGAATAAAAATAAAAATGGAAGTTGCATAAGATTAACAATGGAAGTTTATTCAAGAAACCACTATACCCTAACGATTTATTTGGAAATTAAGTAAAAAATGAAGTCGAATAGAAAAGGAAATTGAATAAAAACGAAAGTTGCATAAAATTAAAAATGGAAGTTCATTCAAGAAACCACTATACGTTAAAGATCAATTTGGAAATTAAATAAAAAAGGACATTGAATAGAAAAGGGAATTGAATAAAAAAAAAGTTGAATAAAAATTAAAAATGGATGTTTCATAAAATTAACAATGGAAGTTAATTCAAAAAACCATTATACCTTAACGGTCTATTTGGAAATTAAATAAAAAAAAGGAAGTTGAATAGAAAAGGAAATTAAATTAAAAATGGATGTTTTATAAAATTAAAAATGGAAGTTCATTCTAGAAACCACTATAACTTAACGATCTATTTAGAAATTAAATAAAAAAAGAAGTTGAATAGAAAAGTAAATTGAATAAATATGGAAGTTGTATAAAAATAAAAATGGAAGTTGCATAAAATTAAAAATGGAAATTCATTCAAGAAACCACCATACCTTAACGATTTATTTGGAAATTAAATAAAAAAATAAGTTGAATAGAAAAGGAAATTGAACAAAAATTGAAGTTGAATAAAATTTAAAGTGGATGTTCATTCAAGAAACCACTATACGTTAACGATCTATTTGGAAATTAAATAAAAAATGAAGTTGAATAGAAAAGGAAATTGAATACAAATGGAAGTTGAATAGAGAAGGAAATTTAACAAAAAAATGAAGTTGAATAGAAAAGGAAATTGGATAAAAATGGAAATTGCGTAAAATTAACAATGGAAGTTTTTTTCAAGAAACGATTATACCTTAACGATCTATTTGGAAATTAAATAAAAAAGGAAATTGAATCAAAATTGAAGTCGAATAAAAATAAAAATGGAAATTGCGTAAAATTAAAAATTGAAGTTCATTCAAGAAACCACCATACCTTAACGATCTATTTGGAAATTAAATAAAAATGGAAGTTGAATAAAAAAGAAGTTGAATAAAAATGGAAGTTGAATAAAAATTAAAATGGAAGTTGCATAAAATTAACAATGGAAGTTCATTCAAGAAACCACTACTACCTTAACGATCTATTTGGAAATTGAATAAAAATGGAAGTTGAATAGAACTGGAAATTGAATAAAAATGGAAGTTGAATAAAAATGGAAGTTCAATAGAAAAGGAAATTGAATAAAAATGGAAGTTACACAAAATTAAAAATGAAAGTTCATTCAAAAACCACTATGCATTAACGATCTATTTGGAAATTAAATAAAAAAGGAAGTTGAATAGACAAGGAAATTGAATAAAAATTTAAGTTGAATAAAAATAATTGAATAGAAAAGGAAATTAAATAAAAATGGAAGATGAATAAAAATGGAAGTTGCATAAAATTAAATAAAAATGGAAGTTGAATAGAAAAAGAAATTGAATAAAAATGGAAGTTGAATAAAAATAAAATTGGAAGTTCATTCCAGAAACTACTATACCTTAACAAATTATTTGGAAATTAAATAAAAAAGGAAGTTGAATGGAAAAGGAAATAGCAAAAAATTAAAAATGGAAGTTCATTCAACAAACCACTATACCTTAACGATCTATTTGGAAATTAAATAAAAAAAGGAAGTTGAATAAAAATAAACGATCTATTTGGAAATCAAATAAAAAATGAAGTTGAATAGAAAAAAGGAAATTGAATAAAAATGGAAGTTGAATAAAAATAAAAATGGAAGTTGCATAAAAATAAAAATGGATGTTGAAGTGGAATAAAGTTGAATAGAAATGGAAATTGAATAAAAATGGAAGTTGCATAAAATTAACAATTGAAGTTCATTTAAGAAACCAATATACCTTAACGATCTATTTGGAAGTTGAATAAAAATAAAAATGGAAGTTCATTTAAGAAACCACTATACATTAACGATCTATTTGGAAATTAAATAAAAAAGTAAGTTGAATAGAATAGGAAATTGAATAAAAATGGAAGTTGCATAAAATTAAAAACGGAAGTTGAATAGAAAATGAAATTGAATAAAAATAAAAATGGAAGTTGCATAAAATTAACAATGAAAGTTCTTTCAAAAAACCACTATACCTTAACGATTTATTTGGAAATTAAATAAAAAAGGAAATTGAATCAAAATTGAAGTCGAATAAAAATAAAAATGGAAATTGCATAAAATTAAAAATTGAAGTTTATTCAAGAAACCACTATACCTTAACGATCTATTTGGAAATTAAATAAAAATGGAAGTTGAATAAAAAAGAAGTTGAATAAAAATGGAAGTTGAATAAAAATAAAAATGGAAGTTGCATAAAATTAACAATGGAAGTTTATTCAAGAAACCACTACTACCTTAACGATCTATTTGGAAATTGAATAAAAATGAAAGTTGAATAGAACTGGAAATTGAATAAAAAAGGAAGTTGAATAAAAATGGAAGTTCAATAGAAAATGAAGTTGAATAGAACTGGAAATTGAATAAAAAAGGAAGTTGAATAAAAATGGAAGTTCAATAGAAAAGGAAATTGAATAAAAATGGAAGTTGCATAAAATTAAAAATGGAAGTTCATTCAAAAAACCACTATGCATTAACGATCTATTTGGAAATTAAATAAAAAAGGAAGTTGAATAGACAAGGAAATTGAATAAAAATTTAAGTTGAATAAAAATAAAGATGGAAGTTGAATAGAAAAGGAAATTAAATAAAAATGGAAGATGAATAAAAATGGAAGTTGCATAAAATTAAATAAAAATGGAAGTTGAATAGAAAAAGAAATTGAATAAAAATGGAAGTTGAATAAAAGTAAAATTGGAAGTTCATTCCAGAAACTACTATACCTTAACAAATTATTTGGAAATTAAATAAAAAAGGAAGTTGAATGGAAAAGGAAATTGCATAAAATTAAAAATGGAAGTTCATTCAACAAACAACTATACCTTAACGATCTATTTGGAAGTTGAATAAAAATAAAAATAGAAGTTCATTTAAGAAACCACTATACCTTAACGATCTATTTGGAAATTAAATAAAAAAAAGTAAGTTAAATAGAATAGGAAATTGAATAAAAATGGAAGTTGCATAAAATCAAAAACGAAAGTTGAATAGAAAATGAAATTGAATAAAAATAAAAATGGAAGTTGCATAAAATTAACAATGGAAGTTTTTTTAAAAAAACCACTATACCTTAACGATCTATTTGGAAATTAAATATAAAAGGAAGTTGAATAGAATTAAAAATGAAAGTTCATTCAAGAAACCACTATACCTTAACAATCTATTTTTATCCAATTTTTTTTTCTATTCAAATGGAAGTTGAGTGAAAAGGAAAATGGAAGTTCATTTAAAAAACCATTATACCTTAACGATCTATTTCGAAGTTGAATAAAAATAAAAATGGAAGTTGAATAAAAATAAAAATTGAAGTTGAATAAAAATGGAAGCTGAATAAAAATGGTAGTCGAATGGAAAAGGAAATTGAATAAAAATGGAAGTTGCACAAAATTAACATTGGAAGTTCATTCAAGAAACCATAATACCTTAACGATCTATTTGGAAATTAAATAAAAAAAGAAGTTGAATAGAAAATAGAATTGAATAAAATAAAAAAGGAAGTTGATCGTTAAAGTATAGTGGCTTATTGAATGAACTTCGATTTTTATTTTTATTCAAGAAACCACTCTACCTTAACGATCTATTTGGAAATCAAATAAAAAAGGAAGTTGAATAGAAAAGGAAATTAAATAAAAATGGAAGTTGAATAAAATTAAAAATGGAAGTTGAATAGAGAATAGAATTGAATAAAAATGAAAGTTGAGTAAAAATAAAAATGGAAGTTCATTCAAGAAACCACTATACCTTAACGATCTATTTGGAGATTAAATAAAAACGGAAGATGAATAGAAAACAAAATTGAATGAAAATAAAAATGATAGTTGAATAGAAATAGAAATTG
>JAPPVO010002013.1:0-22722 GCA_030407325.1 Camellia japonica | reverse complement strand
CTGCGCCATATCTGGGTCAAATGTGATAGGGCCACCAACTCCGAGTCACAGGCCAGTCAGCATGGAAAAGTCATATGGCGTCAACATCATCTCCCCAGTCGAAGAGAAGTGGAACGAGTCTGTGTTGTTCCACTATCTCTCCGCTAAAGCTCCGTATAGCACTGACTCAGCCCGTATCTGGATGAGCTCGAAGCAAAAGGGCCCAAAGCTGGGCATCTACTACTGTGCGAACCTCCGTGGGAAGCCACTCATACCAGTATCGAGGGCCTGATATGGTCCCATAACCGATAATCCTTCTGGCTACGACTTGTAAATAGGGAATGCATCAATATATGTACAACATAGACGAATGCTTTGTTCATAAGTTTCAACATATGTACAAAGCAAAGGAAAGTTGCTTACCGTAGAGGCCTCGGTGGATAAGTGCTCCGTGGGCTCGCGCAGAAGTGTGTCCTCCTCCAGCCCAAGAATGAAGCCCATAAATCATAAAATCCTGCTTGGTGGGAGAATGTGAGTGCGTGGCCGGTAAGTGGCTGCATTAAATGGCCTATCCGTAAAGGGAAGCAAAGCAGGAGCATCCTCGACCTCCATATCTGCACCAAGGGCAGCACCAATATCAATGGTCAGGTCAGGAAGGGGAACCTCGTCACTAGCCATGAGGAAGGGTTTGGAAGAGTGAAGAAAAGTGGGGAACTAAGTGAAAATGGGTAAAAATCCCAAAATCTCAAACCCTAAGAGAGAGAAACAAAAGAGAGGATGGAAAATCAAAGGGAGAAAAAGGAAAAGTGTGCGTAAAAGTGAGAAAAAACAAAGAGAAACCCCAAACTTGTGCTAAATCAACTTTTGTTCGGTTCAAAATGTAGAGAAAAACAAGGGTTTCAAAGAAAAAATGGCGTGTATCATTGGGTGAAAGCAAGAAAAGAGAAATCTAGAGAGAGGGGATGCTAGAGAGAGAGAGGGGTGATTTTCGGATATGGAAGTGTAAGGAAATGAGGGGTTTTGTTTTGTTTTAAAACAAGAAAAGCCGACGGCTTCCCGAATCTATCCCTGCCGCTATTGAAGTCCGGCCGGATATCCGTATATCCGGCGGTACCTCATCTAGATCCGGCTGCACTTTAATGAAAATAATAATAATAATAATAATATGTTTATACTTTATATCTTTGAATATACGGAAAAAAAAAAAAAAAAATCATTAAGTCATTTTGTTTGTGTCGTTTTATTAATTGTTGTTTTACAAAAAAAAAAGAAGAAGAAGAGTAGAGGTGGGGAAAATCAAATCCTTTTGTTGTACAGTTTTATTTCATAATAATATAAAATAAAATAAACAAAATGAGAGAATGGGGTTGTTTTCTTTTATTCATATAAAATGTGTTTTTTTTATTTTATTTGAGTATATATATATAAAAATCAATTTGTTTATTTAGAGTTGAATAATAATAGTAATAAATAATAATAATAATAATAATAATAATAATAATAATAATAATAATAATAATAATAATAATAAGTAAATAAATACAAGAAATAATTTTGTTTATTTTGTTCTGTTCCAATAAATCCGTAAAGTTGGTATTCTGTTTCGTATGTGGCTTTGTTTGGGTCCATTTTGTGTCTAGTTTTGGGTCTATTTATCAAGTTTTGTCTGTTTTGTGTCTATTTTTGTTCACTATTCGGATTTCTTATTCGGAATTTGGAGTTGGAAAAAAAAGTGTCTATTTTATGTCCATTATTCGGATTTGTTATTCGGAGTTGCATAAAAAAAAAAAAAAGTTTTTATTGATCACATTTGTACAAAAAAAATAAAAAACAAAACAAAACAAAACAAAAATTAATAATAGAACAAGAGAGAGAGAGAGAGAGAGAAGAAGAAAGAAATAATAAAAGAAAAACAAAAAAAAAAGAGAGAAAAAAATAATAAAAGGGAAAAAAAAGAGAGAGAAAGAGAGGGATCTTGTTCTTCTTTCTTCTCTGACAACGGCCACACGCCGACCTCTAGCAAACGGCCATACGCCGACCTCATTTGCTTGACTCTCTCACCGATTTCTTTATCTCAATTTCGTTGTGGGAGACCTTCGAAGGCCCTGCCTCAGGGTTTTCACCAAGAGAAGACCCTGCCTGAATGCTTTCACCAAGAGAGTTAACTCTTCGCCGACCATCAAAGGCAAAGTATGACGGTGCTCCGAACAGGGCCATAGAAGTGGCCTGTCGTTTTACCTCTTTATTCTCTATGGATGTGGCCTTTCGTTTCAGCTCTTTGTTCTCTACCTTCAGCATGCAAATCTCCGCTCACACATCCTTGTATATATGTTGAAGCAGAGTGAGTTGGGCATTAACCCGATGTACCTCACACGTCCTGTTTTGCAGACGATGAAACAAGTTAGTGACCGCAGCCACTGTCTCCATACACGACTTCATCGTGTAGTGGCTGGCCTCAATGTCAGTTTGAGTAACCATCACTTGCTCAACTGTTAGTGTAGGAAGACTAGGATAAGTAAGAGCAGGGGCACTTGGCCCAGGGGAGCTCGGTGGATCATTAAGATTCGGAAAGAGAGAGAGGAGGCGAGACGAAGCCATGTGTAAGAAGAGAGAGGTATAAAAGAAGGGAGTCGCAGAGAAATGGCAGAGAGCAGATTGAGTTTTATCTCTCTTAGTCCCTCTGTTTTGCCTCTCTCAGAGAAATAAGATAAGAAGAAAATAGAGGAGGAAGAGAAGAAGGAGACAGGAGAAAGAAGAGGAGAAGAAGAAGACGAGAGAGGAAGACAAAGAGAGAGAGAGGGCCGAGGCATTTGTCGGCCAGCTGACACCAGCAGATGCAAAAAAGCGAGGCCGCATGTCAGACGTGGTTTTCCAGAAAGAGAGAGAGGCGGGAGAATTGTATACATATATGTATATGTATTGTATATTTATGTATTATATACATATTTGTTTGAATTTTTGATACAAAAGTGGCTTTGGCTCAGTGGTTGAAGGCTAATATGCCGAGCCCGAGGTCGGGGGTTCGAACCCCACAACAATTGTTTCTTTTTGTTTTTGTTTTGGTTTTGTGTATATATGTCTTGTATACATATATATATATATTTGTTTGTATATTTTGTCACAAGAGTGGCATGGCTCAGTGGTTGAGGGACCAAGGAGTTAAACCTGAGGTCAAGGGTTCGAAACCCCGTATCCCCACATCCATGCACTTTGTTCCTTTCTTTTTGCGTGTTTTGCGTACGCATATTGTATATATCTCCCATATATGTCTGTGTATATACCCGTATATCTATAGGTAAAAACAAAAAACAAAAAACAAAAAAAGAAATTCAAAATTCAAAATTCAAAAAAATCAATCAAATCAAACAAAAGCAAAGAAATCATTCTACCATCACCTTCTTCCTCTCGCGAAAAGATGCGTTTGGACTTCACCTTCCTCCTCTCGCGAAAAGACGCATTTAGACTTCACATTCCTCCTCTCGCGAAAAGACGCATTTGGATTTCACTATTCCTTCTCTCATGAAAAGACATGTTTGGACTTAACTATTCCTCCTCTCGCAAAGAGGACGCGTTTGGATTTTACTATTCCTCCTCTCGTGAATGAAGCGATTGGATTTCACTATTCCTCCTCTCGCGAGCAGAGCAATTGGATTTTACTTTTCCTTATGTGAAACACAGTTAGATTTGTTTTGCTCTGATTTATGCCTTCGTTCAGTGTCACATCATTTTCTTGATTGCATTTCATTACATGATCATAAGTTATTTGATACATATCATTTTGCATCTTGCCCCTAAGCTACACAGGTTTGATTCCTTGCAATAGATTACGTAGGCAGCCCTCGAGTTTAACCAATTGTGTGTGCATTTGTTTATTTTTGCCAAAGTCTTACGATCTTGTCAAATGGGTCGTCTTCGGGCTTTGACATTCACTCATGTCGTAAAATGACTTCGAGCTCTGTCAAAGAGGGGCTACTGTAGACATCCCAATTTGGACCGCTCGTAAGACTTAGGCATTTGATTCCGAGCACTCGATGATGACGATTACATTGAGTTAGTGGTTTAAATTCTCAATAAAAGAATCCGATTTCGAGCTCTAAACAATTCCAACCTACCATACCCACTGTATTTCTACCGTAGAATTTCAGTATTGCACCTTGTATCAACCTGTATTGAACCTAAAAGTAAGAGATGGTAGAAATACACTGAAGTCTGGTCGGATCTCGGTATATCCGAGCGGAGATACCAACATCCGGCCGGACCTTTTGGCTTTTTACACAGAATCAGCAGTGTTCTGCCAGCTGCCCAATTCTGCAGATATTTGTGTCAAACCTGTTCGAGGCCTATAAATGCAAGGCTGAAACTGCTATAAGAGCGGGTTAGAGATTACTGCCATCAATAAGAGATATTAGTTACAAATATCAAATATAGAATTATCCAAGAGAAATATCAAAAAAAAAAGGTGAGAACTATACAATAGTTGAGTTCATCTTTGTTCTTCCATAGCCTTGAAGCTTTCATATCATCCATACATACCATTGAAGAGCTTGAACTTGAACTTGATTTGAGAAGTGAAAATCATACTCAAACTTGAGGGTGCTTTGGAATCAAGTTTGATTTACAACAATAACACCTTCTCTACAAGCGGTAAAGCTTTCTTGCTTTTATTTCAATCTTTGTTCATCTTTTTCTTGTGTTTTCATATTATTTTTGGACTGTTTTGAGGGCTGAAACTTTTGATTAAAAGCTACCCAAAGGTGAAAGGGTTAATCCCCCTTGCTTGAACCTTACTCCTAGCTTAAGTCCTGGTGTTTCTCACTGGTTTTCGCAAAATTTTGCCACTGTTTTGGGGTTGTTCTTCAACATCTAAGCTATGTAATTTGAAGTTGTACAAATGGAGGGGTTAGCCACCCTTTCTTAAACTTGTTTACTAGCTTTAATCTATTCATAGTTGTTCACCTCTGTTAGCTTAATTTCAACACTATTTTATGCTATTTAGGGGCTGCTTAATTTATTTCAATAAGTTTGTTTTACATATTACGTTTGTGCTATGATAACCAATTAATCAACTTTTCATAATCATCTCTGCAATCTCCCTCTATTCTGTGATTATTTTGATTAAAAAGTTGTGAAAAATTAAGGTTGTCATTCAAGTATAAGAAAGAAATTTTTCCATGCTTAATAGTTTAATCTCTTTGAAGGTTCATTACCAAAGGCATAAAACTTTTTTTCATACTTAATGGTTTAATTTCTTCAGAGGTTTATTACCAAAGGCACACATCTTTCTTATACTAAAGCCAATCTTTTATTTTTTTATTTCTTTTTATCACCAGTGTGTTTACTTTTAAGGGACTAATGGACCCTTGGAAATCACTAAGGAAAGTGTCATTATCACTTATTATCAAGTTTGGATTTCAAGTCATTATCGCTCACTTTGGGTTTTTTGAAGTCATTATCACTCTTCTGAGTTTGACTAGTTCTTGTTGCGCATCTTGGGTTTGACTTGAAATCCCTAACTTGTAAATAAGTTTGACTCTTCCTTTATAATTTCCTCCGAAGAAAATAAGGTTTATTTCCTCGGGTTAAGTCGACACTTATTTTCCTTTATTGTATTTCCGACTTAGTGGATGTAAATATCACCGTGGACTTAATGGATTAAAGAAGAGGAAAGATAATATAAAAGAGGCTAATAAAATTGAGTTTAAAGTGAATCAACCAACATAAAGAACCAATATGATTAATTGAATTCGGTCAGATATTATACCGAGTTATTGTGTCAAGGTGTGTCTTATATCAATTCATGATAATTTGATGAACCTTGAAGCGTCTCTACTTCCCTTCTTGAATTCACTTCATGATAGGAGGGAGGGGTGGTTATCATGCATTGCATTTATTGATCTTTGTCCTATCGTGTCCGAAATCATCATGCAAATCAACTTGCAACCATTGATGGTTTGGGAACTGAGTTCGCTCCTCTCTTGAGTATTTTCTATGATGGAGAAGGGTAGAAGAGACAAACATGGCTAGGAATACCCTGTCTACACTATTTCACCTCAGGCACAAAAAACAGATTTCCCCAAAGAAAACAAGGTATGATTGGATTTATTTGGGGCTCGACTGAGTCACATTTTAGGTCAGCAAGGCTCTAATAAATTGCAAAACAATACACTTTTGGTCGAAGTAGTGACTAGAGGTGAAACAGAACAAATCCCAGCAAGGCAGACAAAGTAATTCCTGAGGAGCATCGCGTAATCATTACATATTATTTGTTGTAATAAATTAGACAGCCCCCTTTTAGTTATTATTATTCATTCCAATTTTTAATAATTATCTATTCGGACACTTGGACATTCAGACCCTCCTGCGCGAGGGCCGACAAACTTGTAATAATGTGTATGTCTTCTAACCTTACGTCTTTCTCCTTTTATTTACTAGCTTATGATGGTTAGTTTAAGGACATCATGTTTAAATTAGCATACTCATTTTTGCATCCACTTGTATTGCATGCATAAAAGTTCGGCTCATCATATTATTCAAATATCAAATTCAAACTCTTTACTTGAATACGTTCACATGCCTTGAATTGACTTGCATGCCATGCTAGTAGCCGAGCTTATTAATTGCATATTGTATGTGTTGCATTAACCATATTACATAGTTAGGATCATGCATTTTTCTAACTAGTTCCTTTTTTGGCTTGGAGTACGAGGTAAGTTTTTATGCTTTAGCATATTGCATAAGTGTGATTGTTGTCGTATCAAACATACTACCATGAGGCTAAATGCTTAATTGTTAAATTGCTTGAATGCTTGTGGATGAAGGCTATTCACTGAAATTGGGATACTTTGATTAAATGTATATATATGAGATCACTTTTTCAAGTGGTACAAATTGAAAACACTTTTTTGAAACAAACATGAAATCAAACGTTCCAACTTCTAGTGAAATTAGTCTATACTTGTATGTTAAAAATAAAATAAGAACATATATTGTACATAAGAATCACATCATAATTAGTAGAGGCCGATCTTTGATCGAGTGAGTGGGGTGCTTATTATTGACCTTCCCTTCTTATACATAAGTTCTTGAACCAAGACACTTTGGTAACGACGGATTGATGGCTTTTGGCATGAGTCACGGGTTTTCTAAATTTCCCAAAAGAAATATTTAGGTGGCGACTCTGATATCTGTCAAAGCAATCCATTTTTGGCATTTGATTCAAAACATCAATTTTCCAAAAGCAATTGCCGGATTTGGACTCTTTTCGTGTTTTCACTGTTTCACATCGCACTTGTGAAATCAGATTCAGAACCAACACAAGTGGAGTCTGAACTGTAGGGGCTGTTTCATTCTTTCGAAAGGGAGCGCAGAAAGCCGAGCTACACCTGTCTTAGCTTTGGAGGGTTCTATAGCTTTACTATTCAAACAAACGGTATCACAACATCCTGAAAAATGGGAAAGCATCATACCCTGGTTTGAATGGTCGCTAGAGCTCACTACATGCACTAGGTCAATTAGCCCAAAAGGATACTTCAGCAAGATTACCTAATATACCTCTCACACCTAACACGAGAGCAACTTCTAGCAGTGAACAATGGGGTTTTCCAGAGGATGTTCTTGCCCATGCACACGTGATTCCCTGTTTTTCGTTTAATTTTTTTAGATTAGACGCTTTGATTCATGTTTGTAATTAATTCATCACTTTCATTCAGATTTGTAATAATTAATTAGTTAGTTCATTTGGGTTTTGAATACTTAGTTAAGTAGGGCATTCGGACCCTCTCGTACGAGGGCAAATTTGTAGCATTTGATGTTGGTCTTCCAACCCCCATTTCTTTCTCCCTTTTACTTATATGCTTACCGTGGTTGTATCTAGCATCACGTTTTCTTTCATCATTCCCAAGCTTTGTATCCATTTTTGCATACATTAGAATTCGGCTCATCATGCCTAATGCTCTTACCAAATCCTACATGGGTATGTGCACTACCTCATGCTTTGAGTTGCTTCATATGTCATATTAGTAGCTGAATTTAATAGTTGCATTTTGTATGCATTGCTTTAGCCACTTGCATATTAAGGTCATGCATATTTCTAACTATCCTCTTTTTTTCGTCCTGCCTCATTTGAGTACTAGGTGAGCATTTTTGCTGTAGCATATTACATGTGTGTTCTTGTTGCCATGACAAACATACTGCCATGAGGCTACGTGCTTATTTGAAATACCTCTTTGAATGCCTATGGATGAAGGCTATTTCACTTAAGTTGGAATGACTTTGATTATTGTACATATGAGCTTGCTTTTCCTTTGAGTTGCACATATTCAAAACTCTTTTCAAAAAAGCATGAAATCAAAGCATTCCAAAATAAGTGACGTGGTCTATTCTTGTTTGTTTCTATAGTAATGTTAGCATATTAACAATCATAATATGAGCATGTAATGTCCATAAAATTCACATTATGATTAGTAGAGGCCGATCTTTGATCGGGTGAGTGGGGTGCTCAATTCATGACCTTCCCCTTTCATACCTAAGTTCACAAATCGAGACACTTTGATTATGACGGACAAGTGGCCTTTGGCACGAGTTATGGGTTTCCTAAATTGCCCAAAAATATTTAGGTGGTGTAGATTGACTTTTCGGGCTCCTTTCGAATATGACTAGCCCTACAGTTTGGACTCTCGTGGTTCTAAATCTGATCTCACAAGTGCAATGTGAAATAGATAAACACAAAAGAGTCCAAATCCGACAAATCTATTGAAAAATCGATTTTGAATTGGAACACTTTGATTCGTGTTTGTTTGAAAATTATTTCGAATATGTACCACTTGGAAAAGTGATCGCACATGTACATTTATCAAATTATTCTAATTTGAGCAACTAGTCTTCATCCATAAGCATTTAAGCAACTTATCACTTAAGCACTTAGCCTCATGGCCAACATACTAGACATGGTAGCAATCACACTCATGCAATATGCTAAACCACAAAAATGCTCACCTAGTACTCTAGGGCAAGTCAAAAGAAACAAAAGAGTTAGAAAACAGGCATGCTCCTAACTAATGCAACATGACTAATGCAACACATGCAATGGTGTAACTAATAGGCTCAACTACTAATCATGTCATGTGAATCAATTTGATAGCATGCAGTTTAAACACGTATTCAACGAAGTAATTTAAACGACAATGCTTGTTAGAATGATGAGCCGAACCTCGATGCATGCAAGACAAGTGGATGCAAACATGTAGTATGCTAAAAGAAATATGATGTTCTAAACTACCCATCATAAGCAAGTAAATAAAAAAGAGAAAGACGTGGGGTTGGAAGACACACACATTATTACAAGTTTGCCCTCTTACAGGAGGGTCCGAATAAATACCCTAGCTAACTGCTACCTAATTAATTGTTACAAATCAAATGAAATAAATTAACTACACTAGCTAATTAACTAATTATTACAATAACAAATTAACTAACTATTTTAGCTAATTAAATAATTATAACATAAAACGAACTAGCTACTCCAAGCACAACATACTAATATTACAATCATCACTTTAACGGATCCCGAGAATCGAGAGATAGCTCATGCATGGATGTAAATTTCCACCTGATAATGCTCTCCATTTTGCTATCGGAATGCCTCTGTTGCACAGTTAGAAAATTGCTCATGTTTTCCACCTCTGCCTCTATTTTACTCTGTTGAAAAAAGGACACTGCCTGCCTAGAAAAAGTGGCTGGCAACCCAGAAGTAATGGCCGGTGCCACTAATAGTGGGTTGCCGTCGAGTAAAAGTGGCCTGCCGGCCACTAATGTTGGTTCTTTTCTGCAGCAATGGAGCACAAACAAGAGTATTCTCAGGGGATGTTTGTCCACCATGCCTCTCCTTATCAGCAAACAAGTCAAATAAGGGGTAGCCTTGATTCACAAGTCATCAAGCGATGCAATTTCATTGCATGATGACTTATGAATCAAGGGACACAATTTCAATAAATGCATAATAAAAGACCAACAAAACCTCCTCCCTATCATGGATTGATCAAGGGAAGTGGTTGACCATGGAAACTTGAACCATTTCATCACTAACAAGTATGAAATGACTCAAGTCTTTATGTGTTCAATTAACGTCTGATTGAACACCAAATTTGCTTATTATCTTGTTCCATTTTAGTCCAAGTTTTATTACTCCATTTTAGTTACCTTCCATTCCTTGGTCAATTGAGTCCAATAATGAGCTTTAAGTCCACTAATGGAGAGAAGTACCAAACCAAATGTTGTTTTAGGCATGAGAGAGATGTCATGTCGTTGGTAATGAACACCCAAAGGGATTAAACCATTAAGCACAACAACCTCAATCTCAAGCTTAAACAAACAATCGGTTTGAAACCACCCTCAAAGCAAAGGAAAAACCAAGAAATGGGGGAGGTAGCAGAGATGCTTAGAGGTGAACACAAGTATGGAAAGAAATAAATAAAAGGCAATCAACTCAAATAGGTTGGTGGCTAAGGCCTAAACCACGAAGCCTGTGAAGACCATTACACTACAAGCATACTATACAATGCATGAATGAAGCTAACTCATAAAAAAAATACTAAAACAGTCCAAAAAAGTGCTGGAATGAAGGCAAAAACAACTACAACAACTAGCTAAAATATTGAGGAATTAAAACTAGCACACAAACAAAAGGAGGGGAGGCTAACCCCTTCACTTTTGGGACATCAAAACATGATTTTTGCCTCTGAAAAAAGTCTAAAAATCAATGGTAAAAAGCTCAAAAAAAGTTAATGAGAAGGTGGGAAACACAAGGGCAAAGGCCTTAGAAGCAAGGTTCAAAGAAAGGTTATCAACCCCTCTACCTTTAATGGCTTTAAGCCACAAGTTTCAGCCCAAAAATACAGGTAATAAAAAACTCAAAAAAATGCAAGAAAAGATAGAAAACAAGTAGTGTAAGGATGGTACAAAAGCACTAGAATGTAAACCTCTTGAAGAGGAATGATCCCTTGAGTTACAAACCACCAATTCACACTCTCAAGTGCCTCAAGAGCTAAAATTCAAGCCCAAATCACCTCAGCAAGGAACTCTCTAGGTTTGGTTTGGAGTGTTTGAGCAAATGTTATGTAAGTTGCAAGAGAGAGAGAGAGAGAGAGAGAGAGAGAGAGAGAGAGAGAATTGTAGAGATAGAATTTTTCCAAAATTTTGCTTTTCCAAAAATATTTTCTCACTCCTAAATTTTTCTAACCTTGGCAACCAAAGATTGGGTCAACTATATATAGAAAACCATGTGTCTATCTCGAAAATATATGCATATATACAGCTTGAATGGTGCATGCACATGGGGGGACATGACAGTTGAGTTGGAGATAGTTACAGCCGAACTTCATATTCCAAAGATGGGAATCAAGCCTTACGCAGTTCGGTTCAAAAAATCTGCTCTGTTGCCAGTCTGCCTCCACTATCTAACACTCGACCATAACTCGCAGTGATGGCACTTCAATTTCAATTGGCAAAACAGCCTCCATCCCATAGACGAGAGAACATGGGGTTTCCCTTGTAGATGTCCGGATCGAGGTTCTGTAGCCACAGAGTGTGAATGGCAGTTTATCTGACCAGTCCTTGTAGGTCTGAACCATTTTCCGCAAGATGTTCTTGATATTCTTATCGGCAGCTTCAACAACTCCATTTGTCATGACCCGAACCCGAACCTTATGGGTTAAGGACATAACCGGGCAGTAATCGAGGGATTACCTATGGCCTCAAACCAAACCAGACGTAACTTATCAAAGTAAAGGAGCCAAACGGAAACAAATTTAAAACTTTTGTCCATAGAGTTGTGCTTACATGGCACATCATAACAATGTTAATAACTCACATCAAAATATGTAATAACACAAAGTTCTGTACATATAGGATCATTCAAGTCTAAGTTAGCCAATCAAAACTATATACAACCGTAATCCAAAGTACTCGCCAACATGACAAAATATAGCAAAATAGCAAAAGGGCAAAAACAAGTCTCGTGCGTGAGACATATGGGCTGACTCTTCAAATTCTTGACTGTTTCTCGCAAACTTCACTGAGGCTGGGTTTGGACCTCCCTTGGCTCACCTACAGACACATGAATGACCGTGAGCGAAAGCCCAGTGAACAATATCAAATAAGGAAGATACACGAACAGTATTTAGAACGACATGCACCAAACAGCCTAGAGCCCAACTCATATTTCCATCTAGTATATATATCTATATATATAGGTCAAGTAACTGCGGTTCCAAACACAGCAGACGGCCTCGGGCCCAATCCATTCATGTCAAATGGCCTTTGGCCTATATATCTTTCATTCATGTCGGACTGGCCTTTGGCCCATTCATTCTTTCATTCATGTCAGACTGGCCTCTGGCCCATTCATTCTTTCATCCATGTCAGACTGGCCTCTGGCCCATTCATTCTTTCATCCATGTCAGACTGGCCTCTGGCCCATTCATTCTATCATTCATGTCAGATTGGCCTCTGGCCCATTCATTCTTTCATTCATGTCAGACTGGCCTCTGGCCCATTCATTCTTTCATTCATGTCAGACTGGCCTTTGGCCCAACCATTCTTTCATTCATGTCAGACTGGCTTCTAACCCATTCATATAGGATAGCATCCTCAATACGCATGTCACAAAATCGGTATATAGATTCACATAATACAGATTCCCCCGATGGAGCAGATACACATAGCAGATATGGCAATAATTCTAGAGGTCTACTCAGTCTAGATGCAAATGCATATATTACAAAAGAGTGTGTTGATTCGGAGTCAATTAACACAAAAGCATCCTGATTACATATGGAGCTAGTACCTGAGACAATTACGTTAGCATTCCGCTGTAGACACCTCATTTTTGACCGTCCTCAAGACCTGGACGTCACCGCTGGAACACTCGGTGATTATCCATGTTTGCGTTCGTTTGGAGTTCTCGGAGTTCTCGGCTCGCGCGCTTTGCCTCAGGACTTCCGAACTCGACCGTCTTGTGTCTGGTTTTGCACCAAACACTTGTGTTTTACCTTGGAAGGGCAGGGAATGCTTTGTGAGGCACCCCCACATACCACCGGCTGTGGCTAGAGGCCACCGGCTGGCTGGTGTTGCCATCGGCACTTTATTGTGCCGACCGGCACTCTTTTGTGCCGACCGGCACTAAGTTTTGTCAAAATGACACTCTTTGCCGGCCGGACACTGTGTAGTTGCTTTTTGAGATATTTTCAGACAGCTGTATAGTTTTGGTTCCCCTCCATACACGTGTATGGAGGGATGACCCTCTTATTTAGCTTAGCTTGTAAGCTTTGCAAGCTTTGCTTGCCTATAAGAGGACCACTCCTCTTCTTGGCTTAGGGTTACAAAATTTTAGCCATTTTAGAGAGAACCAAGCTCTGGTTTCTAGGGTTAGAATAGATACACAACCTATCTCTCTCTTTCCTTTGGTATTCTAGGTGTTTTGGTTCACATTATTGCACTAAAACACCTAGTCTTCCACCTTTCCTTGGTGTCCTCCAAAATCAGAGCTCATTCTTGAAGTTTTGGCTGGTTTGAAGCTCAAGGAAGCCAACACATCATCTTTGTTGAAGAGGCTCCAAGGGTAAGACACTAACTCTCTTTTTACCCCATTTTTGCACCTTGTTTTTACCTAGCTTAGAACTGTTTTTGTGCTTAGTGATTAACACATAAAAGTTCTGTTTTTTAAGCCTCTTTATTGTTTATTAAGAGCGTTTGGTGGTTTGGGCAAGTTTGACCACCCTTAGGTCTTGAAAAGGGCCATTTTTGTTCTATTTTGTGAGAGATCCGAGACTTTGGTATTAGGATCTCTTCACCACTGAAATCTTGAGGGATTTCAGTGGTGAAGATGATGCCTTAGAGTCTCAAGAAGGAGAGGACCACCCCTCTCCTTGATGTCCTTGAAAAGGGCAAGATTTGGCTTCTTGAGGAGCTTGTGCTTAAGTGTGTGTTGAGCATGTTTGGTTTGTTTTTCATGCTTATATTGCCATGATATAACATGTTTCTAAGTTGGTTTTAGCACTCCTTGCATGTTTTGCATAGTTGCTTTGTAATGCCTCTTTGGTCCCTTAACATGCTTAGGTTGTTAGTCCTAATTTGAGCATGCTTTAGGCTTAGATTTGTGAATGTTTTGTGCTTATTTTGCCATGTTTTTAGCTCTGTCCATAGTCATTTGGGTTGATCTTGGCATGCATTATATGGCCCTTTGCATTTTAGGCTTGCTAGCCTTTGAGTATGCATGTGTAACATGTATTACTTACCTCATTTGGTAGTTTGGAACCACCTAGCATGCTATTTCAGTCCCTTTGGTGTGCTTGTATGCTTGCCTTAGTGGCCTCTTTAATGCTTTAAAAGCATGTGTTGAATGCTCCATGTTTTGGCCTTAATACATGCCTTTGATTTCAAGCCTCTTAGATGCCATCTAAGTGGTCCTTTGGACCTAATTTGACATGCTAAAAATCTGTTTTGGGTTGATTAATGCATGCCATAATTGCCTTGCATAGGTGTGGTTTAATGCTTCATAGACTTGCTTTGAAGACTTGGGCCATTTGTTGCATGTTTAGCTTGCTTTGTTGCATGATTTGGCATCATGTTTGCATGATTTTCAGAGTTTTATATGCATGCTAATTGTCCATGTTTAACTCATTTCAAGTGTGCTTGAGAGTTGCCATGTTTGTGTCTAAGTGTTGGATCATAATTGCATGCATGTGTGTGTGTATTTTAACCTTCATTTTGGGCACTTTGACCACTGATTTTGGGCCTATTAGGGGCTGCCCAATTCATATTTAAGTCCACCTTTTATTTGGTTTGCACGCTTACCTTGCATGCTTGCTTGTATGCTTGCATGAATGCATTGCATTACCCATGTTGCATGATAGATAACATGACTAGGTTGCATTGTATCAACATGCATTCCTTGTCCCTTGAGTTGGTGATGGGGATTGGGACTTTGGTTTGCTTGGTTTGCATACATTTGAAATCAAAATTGCATTCTTGGTTCTTAGGGCCATCATGCATGGAAATGCGCGATTGGTGGTCCGGGAATCGAGACACATGCCCCCTTGAGTCAAAAACATGATAAGGGGTGTGTATAGTGCATAAATATCTTGAATTGCATTGCCATGCAAGTTTTGCCCTCTGCTGTTGTGAGTTGCAGGTTCTGCAGGTATTTTGTGCCGGCTGGCAGTGTTTAGTGCCGACCGGCAGTCAATTTGCAGCCGATAGATAAATTCAGTGCCGATGAGCTCAACCCACTGCCGGTGGTGTCCTATCCCAGCCGGTGGTGATCCCCAGTGCCCTGAGAGGCACTCCTGGGACTTTGGTAATTTTCTGAGGAGGAGAGTAGAGGAAACAGAGGCAATCCGTGCATGGCAGTGCGGTTCCGAACCAGTCCCGAGCGCGTGTTGCATCCGGTCCTCATCCCGAGGCGATTTACTGTTTAATTAGATTAATTATTTTACTTAATTAATTTAGTTGATTTGTAATATTTTAATTAGCTTGCGTAGTTAGTTAATTTGTATATTCTTTCGGTCCCTCCGAGTGAGGGCAAATTTGTAATAAGTGTGTGTGAGTGGGTGTATGTCTTCCAATCCCCATTTCTCTCTTCCCTTTTATTTACCCGCTTATGTTGGTAGATTAGGGCACATTTAAATTAGCATACCTTATGCAATGCATGCGTGCATCCATGCATTTGTTTACATGCATCGGGCTCGGTACGTCATACAAACTGCATTGTATTTCAAATCTAACTTGAATACGTGCTACTCGCGCATTTCACATGCCATGTTTAGGATAGCCGAGCCTGTCTAATTGCACTCTGTATGCGTCGCATTACCCACTTAACATGAACTAGTCATGCATGTTTGCTAACCGGGTTATTATTTTTGGCACGGAGTACGATGTAAGTTTTTATGCTTTAGCACTTCGCATGCGTGTGAATGTTGCCATGACAGTATGCTTACCATGCGGCTAAGTGCTTATATGAGATACACTGTTTGAATGCCTGTGGGTGAAGGTTGGATTGCCTAAATTGGAACAACTCGTTGAAATCCGTATTTTAGCCTACTTTCGAGTAGCAAAAACCAACACGTTTTTCGAGACAAAACGGATATGCAATGCTTATTTCCAAATTAGGCAATCTAGTCTATACTTGTCTTGCTGTGCGCATAACATAGTAATTCTAGGCTAATAACCAGAATAAGAGCATGTAATGTTTTCAAAATCAGATATCACGGTTAGTAGAGGCCGGTCTTCGGACCGGGCGAAAGGGGGTGCTCATAGCTGACCTTCCCCGATCGTACCCAAGCTCCCGAGCCAAGGCATTTGGTGATGACGGACACGTGGCCTTCGGCACCGAGTCAGGGTTTCCTAAATTTCCCATTTTAAAAATATTTAGGTGGCGACTCTGTAATTTGGCAAAGCAGTCCATGTCTGGCACTTCTTTTCAAAAAATCTGTTTTTCTCAAAAACGATTTGCCAGAGTTGGACTCTTTGGTTCAGATTAAGAACCGTGACAATTTGAGTCCGAACTGTAGTAAACCCAATATGAACGGAACGGGACCTTAACCCTCCCGGGGCGTTCGGGGACGTCTACATCCGCGTATCGCCCGGAACAACTGCAAAAACTCTCCCTTGCCTTACGGTATCTCCGGTGGTAGTGGATCTCATAGTATTTCCCGGTTTTGGGATTGATGCAGTTGAGTTAGCAGCTAGCTTTCCACTTTTTTAATTACAATCTATGGCCATATGCCCTTGTTTACCACATTTAAAACAGGCTCCCGACACATGGTAACAAACTCCATGATGCCTTTTACTACAAATATTGCACATAGGAGATGTATCTCGGGAAGAATTCGAAGTACTTGAGGAGCCCGTGTTTTGCTTCTTCGAAAATTTCTTCTTTGAAAAGAAGCCTTGTCTTTTACTACCTTTCTAGTCTGTTGTCGACTTAGCCTGCCTCGCTATGTTGGCTTCTGATATTATGGCCCGGTCTAGCACCCCAATATAGGTTTCCAGCTTCAAGACATTCACCCTTTCTAAAATGTTGCTTCGAAGCCCACCTTCAAAATGCCTCGCTTTCTTATAATTAGTATCAATCACATGTGGTGCAAACCTGGCCAATTCGGTGAATTTGGCCTTATACTCAGCTACAGTCATACTGTCTTGTTTAAGTTCCATGAACTCTGATACTTTCCTGCCACGGACACACTGAGGGAAGTACTTATCGTAGAAGACTTCCAAGAATTTTTCCCAGTCAACGTCTTTATGATTCTCAGGCATTAACATCCACCATCTTCTTGCTTCGTCTTCTAGCATAAAGGTGGCTAGAAGCACTTTCTGTGTCTCCGAACAAGCGAACACTTCAAATAGCTTTTCGATGCTGAGGACCCATGCTTCGGCTTTCAACAAATCTAATCCACCATGGAACTATGGCGGTTTCATTTTCTTAAACTCTTTGGTGAGAGCTATTATTCGGTCATCATTCTGATTATTTGGCACGGGTGGTGCCGGAGGTGGAGGTTGTGGCTGCTGCCACTGTCGTTGCCACTGTTGTTGTTGCCTTAATGTTTCTGCCATTTCCTAAATCAATCTTTCCATCCTATCCATTCTGGCAGTGGAGGACTCTTCTATCTCATCACCTCTTGTTCTCACCATCTGATTAGACTTGCATTATACTTTATACAAAAGATTCACAAGTATGCATACACTAAAGAGCATACATATTTAAATAATTTGCAATGCAAGCAAATCACAACTTATAACACATAATCGTTCATATTAAAACATTTGAGCGTATTCTCGATGCTTCCAAATTCATACTTATCACATGAATGTATCCTAGATCTTTTCTAGACGTTTATTGCTTGTTTGGACAAGTGTGTGAGTCATTAACTCGTGCTCTGATACCACTATGTCATGACCTGAACCCGCCCCTCATGGGTTAAGGACATAACCGGCCAGTAATCGAGTGATTACCTACAACCTCAAACCAAACCAGACATAACTTATCAGAGTAAAGGGGCCAAACAGAAGCAAATTTAAAACTTTTGTCCATAGAGCTGTGCTTACATGGCACATCATAACAATTTATACATATACATGTTAATAACTCACATCAAAATATGTAATAACACAAAGTTCTGTACATATGGGATCATTCAAGTCTAAGTCAGCCATCAAAACTATAAACAACCGTAATCCAAAGTTCTCGCCAACATGACAAAATATAGGAAAATAGCAAAAGGGCGAAAACAAGTCTCGTGCGCAAGACGTATGGGCTGACTCTTCAAATCCTTGACTGTTTCTCACAAACTTCACTGAGGCTGGGTTTGGACCTCCCTTGGCTCACCTACGGACACATGAATGAGCGTGAGCGAAAGCCCAGTGAACAATATCAAATAAAGAAGATACACGAACAATATTTAGAACGACATGCACCAAACAGCCTTGGGCCCAACTCATATTTCCATCTAGTATATATATTTATATATATAGGTCATGTAACTACGGTTCCAAGCACATCAGACAGCCTCAGGCCCAATCCATTCATGTCAAACGGCCTTTGGCCCATTTATCTTTCATTTATGTCGGACTGGCCTGTGGCCCATTCATTCTTCCATTCATGTCAGACTGCCTCTGGCCCATTCATTCTATCATTCATGTCAGACTGGCCTCTAGCCCATTCATTCTTTCATTCATGTCAGACTGATCTTTGGCCCAACCATTCTTTCATTCATGTCAGACTGGCCTCTGGCCCATTCATTCTTTCATTCATGTCAGACTGCCCTTTGGCCCGACCATTCTTTCATTTATGTCAGACTGGCCTCTGGCCCATTCATTTGGCATAGCAAACATTTGTCCACCATTCAAATTAATGAACTTATAAGACTTACATAGAAGTAAGCAATTGGACAAATAACGTACTTCAGATATCCTTACTAAAATATTACTCACAGTGTTCTGCCGGTGGATTCACCCTTGAGCTCGACCCTACACATTACATAACACATATAGGTCACAAACGATTCAATCCGTTCTTAATTCATACATCCCTCTTAGGCTTCTTTCTTATTCTTTCAATTCATTCATAATGCTCAATGCATGCCTAAGAGTACTTAGAAGTGAAAGAGAATGGAAAATGAGACACATAACGCATTTTCAAAATTTCAGAAACAGGGGTCCCCGCTCAAGCGTGGACTCCCCCGCTCGAGCGGACCCATTAGGTCTGCAAAAGTAGTGGTTACTTCATTTTTACGCTCGAGTGTGAAGTCGGGCGCTCGAGCAGAAAGTCTCACCACATGGCTCCCCACTCGAGCCTGAATATGCACGCTCGAGCGGACACCCATGTCTGCAAAACTTCTGGGAGCTCGTATTTCCCGCTCGAGCAGCGCTTTCCCCGCTCGAGCGAACATGCCAAATTCTGGAAAATCTAGAACTGCTCTTCAAGTTCAAACTCGACTTTCAAAGGTCCAAAACTCATAATTTCGGCCCCAAACATGCAAATATATTATGTAGCATATGGATGTAAGCAACATGAGGCTAATCATTCAAAATCATGGTCCAATTCTTCAAAATTAATCAACATTTCTTTGTATAATCAAGGCTCATGCATTCAAACCTTACATAAGCTCCACACCTTCAATAATCAAACATGCATGTCAAAAATATGGTGCAAATGGTATTCATTCTCATGAAACTCAACTAAAACCATGCTTGCATGTATGATCCAACCCACAATCTTTCATAATTCACATATTACATGCTAGATTATGTAATTTCATAGGAATTCTCTACATGCATGCACACATGGACTTCAATCTCAACTTAATCAACTCAATTTATGATCTAACTCACCATTTAATCTTCAATTCACAAAATCACAACTCAAACTCATGAATTAAGGGTTGATTACTCACCTAGGAGCTTTAATCTTCCAAACTTATGCTTAATTCTTGAGTTGGTCTTCAAATTATTCAAGCTTCAAGATCAAAACTTCAATTTGAGCTCTCCCTCTCTCTAAGCCGGCCTCACTCTCTCCCTAAGATATAAAAATCTGATTTGAGCCTCCAAAACAACAAAATGAGAGTGTAATTGGCCCTTTATAAGCTCCTTCTCAAACACATTTCTTCAATATTAAATAATTGAGCACCATTTCATTAATTTAATCTATTTAATTTGATCCGAATCAATTTTCAATCAAATTTCACCGTAGGGTCTAAAAATTACGCCAATCACAATGGTGTAGTCAATTTCGGTTTCTGTGGCCGATAGGACCTTCAATTTAATTTCCAAAGCAGAAAGTCAAACAGATTTTCCTACGGTGAACAGATAGAAATTCAAAACCACATATATTCATATAAATGGCACTCAAAATCATATCGAACAAATAATCACATATGCAATTAAGATTAATGAGCATAATATGGGACAGGGTTATCACACCATTGGTTTGTGGCCTGTATGTGGATGACTTGTGAAAATCCACATTGTATTTCTCCAACAAGTCTGTCACCTCTTTCTTGAAGTGCAAGCCATTATCTGATATGATCTCATTCGAAACTCCGCACTTGTAGATGCAATTGTTTCTGATAAATTTGGCCATATGCGATGCCTTTAACACTGCATAGGATTGAGCTTCCAACCACTTTGTAAAATAATCAATCGCCACCAAGATATATTCATGTCCATTCGATCCTTTTGGCGAGATAGCACTGATAACATCGATTCCCCAGACAGAGAAAGGCCATGGCAAAGTCATGTTGTAGAGCTTTGACGGTGGAATATTCATGCGATTGGCATGGGTCTAGCACTTGTGGCATCGCCACACAAAACCAATACAATCCTCTCCCATGGTGGACCAGTAATAGCCTTGTCTGAGGATCTTCTGAGCTAGCATCACACTATTAATATGTGCCCCACATTCTCCGCCATAGATTGCCTCTATAAGGCGCTTTCATTCCTCTTCTCCCATGCATAGCTTATGCACTCCCAGATGGCCTCTTTTATACAACTTACCCCCAGATGTTAAATTGGATGGCCTTACGCCATATTCCCCATTTGTCTTTTGCATTTTCCCCTGGTGGATACGTCTCCTTTTCTAGAAAGTTCTAAATATCGTAATACCGGGGGTTTTTTTTGTCTTGCACTTCATCTACCGCGGAAATAGTTTCATAAGCCGGCGTGTATTTTTGTTCGATGATAATCGGACGCATCTGGACTCCAAGTGGGATGTCTACCATAGAAGATAGAGTTGCTAAAGCATCAGTGAACCTGCTGTTCTCTCTTAATATGCATACTAAGGGCCAACAAACCACCATTGAACAGAGATATAATATGACCCAAAACACCCCAAAAGCCTCTGAAAAGTAGCCATAAACAACTAGACATGCATGCTACCGTATTGAACCAAAACATGCACAAATGAAGCACAAAAGGGGAAAGGGGTGTCCCTCCCCTATACAAGACCTCAAACCCCCTTCTTCACCCCTAAAAATCCACTGGATTTCAGGGTGGTAGAGCCAACCAACACAAAGATAAATAAAGCTCAAAGAAAGAGCACTAAAAGGGGCCAAATGGGGCCTAAGAGGGGGAGGTCGACCCCAAGCAACAAAAACACTTAATGAAAGATCTAAAGCATGAAAATACAAGACTTTTTGTAGTTATACACAAAGCTTAAATCAGCATGCAAGATAGGTCAAAAGCCAATGCAAGATTGGGGAAACTAAAGTAAAGAGTTTACCCTTGAAGAACCTTTGATGAACAGCCAATGCAGCCCTCTTCTTTTGATGAAAATCAGTCCAAAAATTCAAGAACAAACCCTCCAAGCCCCTCAAGGTCGAAGTAAGGTGTGGTAGTGTGTGTCTTAGTGCAAAACTAAGGTAAAAATGCACTTTTAGGCCACAAAACACACACAAGGGAGGAGAGAGAGGGAAATATAGGGAGAGAATATATTTGACAGATATATATATATATATATATGTATCTCTGGTTTTTTTGATCAAAAACTCTAACCCTAAGCAAAGGAAGAAGAGGGATCCTTATATAGACATAGGAAATGGCTTGAAGCTTCTTCAAGAAGCTAAGTGAAAAGGGGCAAAGGGTGCAAAGGAGTCAAGGCTTCTAGAGGAAGCTAAGACAGCTGGCCAAGCTTCCCAAGAAGCTTGGCCAAAGGATTCAACCTTCTAGAAGGAAAAGGGGGTCAAAGGCTCAAAATGGCCATCCCCGTGCATAGGGAGTGGGGTCTGTGCCTCCCAGCTGGCACAGCTGGCATGCACCATGCCTGAGGGGGGTGCAAAAGGGTCACCGGCCGGCAAAATAGATCACCGGCCAAAAAAGGTACCGGCCGGCCACACAGAGTACCGACCGGCCATTGATAACAAGCAACAATGGCGGTGGCAACAAGGAATGGCCGGTGAGGGAAAGGGAAGGCCGGTGGAGTGTGGGGATGGCCAACAAGCCATTCCCTGCCTTCCAAGGCAAAAAAAATGTTTAATGCAAAACCAAACACTAAACGAACGAGTTAAGAGATCTTGAGGCAAGGCGCGCAGCCGAGGCCTCCGGGAACTCAAAACGAACATGAACAAGGGTGATCACTGAGTGTTCAATTAGTGACGTCCAAGTCTTGAGGACGGTCAAAAATGGGGTGTCTACAACTATCAGACCCTGGATGTTCTGATCCCATGCTTTGAAAAGTTGACATTCACGCATCTATTA
>JAPPVO010002012.1:0-14144 GCA_030407325.1 Camellia japonica | reverse complement strand
TTCAGACAGCTGTGTGCAATTGGTTTCCCCTCCATACACGTGTATGGAAGGATGAGCTTGCTTAGGGACTAAGCTTGTAAGCTTTTTGTCTATAAGAGGGAAGGCTCTTCCCTTTGCTCAAGGGTTACAAAAATCTGAGAGCTTTAGACATTGTTAGAGAGTTAGAGCTCTGGTTCTTTTAGGGTTAAATAGATATACACTCTATCTCTCTTCTTCTCTTTGAAAACTAGGTGTTTTGTGCCTTACTATTGCACACAAGCACCTAGTGTTCCACCTTCCTCTTGGTTCTGAGGTTCCAGAGGTTTGTTCTTAGTGTTCTTGACTGGTTTTGAGCTCAAGGACCCATCCACTCCAACCTTTGTGAAGGTGGTCTTCAAAGGTAACAAAACTACCCTTTTTTCCCCCATTTTTGCACTCTATTTTTACTTGCTTTAAAGTAGTTTTTGAGCTTAGTGTTTGGCACATAAAAGTTCTATTTTTTGACCCTCTTCATTGTATATTAAGAGTGTTTTGTGGTTTGGGTAGGTTTGACCACCTTTAGGCCTTGAAAAGGGCACTTTTTGTGCTATTTTGCGAGAGATCCGAGACTTTGGTGATAGGATCTCTTCACCATTGAAATCTTGAGGGATTTCAGTGGTGAAGAGCATGCCTTGAAGTCTCAAGAAGGAGAGGGCCACCCCCTCTCCTTGATGTCCTTGAAAAGGGCAAATTTTGGCTTCCAAAGGAGCTTCATGCTTGAGTGTGTGTTGAGCATGTTTGACTTGTTTTCCATGCTTATATTTCCATGTTATAACATGATTTCAAGTTGGTTTAGGTCTCTTATGCATGCTTAGCATAGTTGCCTTGTAATGTCTCTTTGATGCCTTAACATGTCTAGGTTGCATGCCTTTGTTTTGAACATGTTTTAGGCCTAGATCCATGAAGCTTGTGTGCTTATTTTGCCATGATTTAACTCTGTCCATAGACATTTGGGTCGATCCTATCATGCATTATATAGCTCCTTTGCATTTGGCTTGTTGGCCTTTAGAGTATGAGTGTGTAGCATGCCATGCTTGCTTCATTTTTGATAGTTTGGAACCATCTAGCATGTTATTTCAGACTTTTTGGTGTGCTTGTATGCATGCTTTAGTTGCTTCTTTAATGCTTTAAAAGCATGTGTTGAATACTCCATGTTTTGGTCATGTTGCATGCCTTTGTACTTGAGCCTCTTAGATGCCATCTAGGTGCTCCTTAGGCTTTGTTTAGGTCTGCTTGTGACCTGTTTTGAGTCCTTTAGCTTCGTGAAGCTTGGTGGACTTGGCCTTGGTTTAAGCCTTCATGGCTTGTTTCAAGACTTGGGCCATTTGTTGCATATTTGGCTTGCTTTATTGCATGATTTGGCCTCATGTTTTGCATGAATTTCAGAGTTTTCCATGCATGCTTTTAGCCCATGTTTGGCCTCTTCAAGTGTGCTTGAATGTTGTTGTTATGCTTAAGTGTTAGAACCTTAACATGTGTATGTGTGCATGTGTGTTTGGCCTCATAATTTAGCACTGTGGCTACTGATTTTGGGCCTTTGTTAGAGTTGCCTAATTCATGTGTAAGTCCATCCCCATTGGTTTGCATGCTTGCTTGTGTGCCTTGCATAAGTGCATCACATTGGTCATTTTGCATGATAGATAACATGCTTAGGGTTGCATCACATTTGCATGCATGTTAAGCCTCTTGAAATGAAGTATGATAGAGGTTTGAGCACCCTTGCTTGCTTGTTTGCATTGCATGCATTTGAAATCAAAGTTGCATTCTCGGTTCTTAGGGCCATCATGCATGGAAATGCGCGATTGGTGGTCCGGGAATCGAGGCACATGCCCCTCCGAGTCAATAACATGATAAGGGGTGTGTTTAGTGCATACATGCTTTGAATCACATTGCCATGCAAGTTTTGCCCTCTGCTGCTGTGAGTTGCAGGTTCTGCAGGTGTTAAGTGCCGACCGGCACATTTTAGTGCCGACCGGCAGTGAATTGGCAGCCGATAGCTTCAATCAGAGCCGGTGGCCACATCCTTCAGCCGGTGGTGCTGTACCCCAGCCGGTGGTACTCCCCAGTGCCCTTAGAGGCACTCCTGGGACTTTGGAAATTTTCAGAGAAGGATAGCAGGGAAAACAGAGGCACACTTGCATGACAGTGCGATTCTGAACGAATCCCGGGCGCGCGACGCATTTGGGCCCTCCTCCCGAGGCATTTACTGTTTTAATTAGATTAATTATTTGTCTAATTAATTTAGTGAGTTTGTAATAATTAATTAGCTTGCGTAGTTAATTATTTGTATTATTATTTCGGTCCCTCCGAGTGAGGGCAAAAATGTAATAAGTGTGTGTGAGTGGGTGTATGTCTTCCAATCCCCACTTCTCTCTATCCCTTTTATTTACCTGCTTACGATGGTAGATTAGGGCACATTTATTTTAGCATACCTTATGCAATGCATGTGTGCATCCATGCATTTGTTTACATGCACCGGGCTCGGTACATCATACAAACTGCATTGCAATTTTCAATTCCAAATTGAATACGTGCTATTCGCACATTTCACATGCCATGTTTAGGGATAGCCGAGCCTACTCTAGATTGCATCTATGCTTGTGTCGCATTAGCCAATTAACATGAACTAGGTCATGCATGTTTGCTAACCGGGTTATTTGTTTTTGGCACGGAATACGATGTAAGTTTTTATGCTTTAGCACTTCGCATGCGTGTGAATGTTGCCATGACAGTATGCTTACCATGCGGCTAAGTGCTTATATGGAATAAACTGTTTGAATGCCTGTGGGTGGAGGTTGGGTTGCTTGAGTTGGAAAACTCATTGAAATCCGTATTTTAGCCTACTTGCGGGTAGCAAAATCTAACGCGTTTTTTGAGACAAAAACGGATATGCGATGTTTGTTTCCAAGTTAGGCAATCTAGTCTATACTTTTGTGTTGTGCGCATCACGTAGTAAATCTAGGCTAAATAACCGGAATAAGAGCACGTAATGTTTTCAAAATCGGATATCACGGTTAGTAGAGGCCGGTCTTCGGACCGGGCGAAAGGGGGTGCTCATAGCTGACCTTCCCCGATCGTACCCAAGCTCCCGAGCCAAGACATTTGGTGATGACGGACACGTGGCCTTTGGCACCGAGTCAGGGTTTCCTAAATTTCCCATTTTAAAATATTTAGGTGGCGACTCTGTAATCTGGCAAAGCAGTCCATGTTTGGCACTTCTTTTCAAAAATCTGTTTTTCTTCAAAACGATTTGCCAGAGTTGGACTCTTTGGTTCAGATTTAGAACCGCGACAACAAAAAGGGAGTCCGAACTGTAGTGAACCCAAATGAACGGAACGGGACTTAACCCTCCCGGGGCGTTCGGGGACGTCTACACCCTTTCTCATGTAGCATAGACTTGGACATCTCCTCTATGGTTCTATTCTTTCTTTCCACCACACCATTTTGTTGTGGAGTGTACCCAACAGTCAATTGCCTTTCCATTCCAATATCTTCACAAAATTCCATAAACTCATTTGAGTTGTATTCTCCGCCTCTATCATTTCTCAATACTTTCATCAAACAACCACTTTGTCTTTCAACAAGATTTTGAAATTTCTTGAAGATAGAGAAAACTTCACTCTTTTGTCTCATGAAATACACCCAAGTCATTCTAGTAAAATCATCAACAAAGATAATAAAGTATTTGTTACCTCCATGAGTTGGTGTATCCATAGGTCCGCACACATCGGTATGGACAAGCTCCAATGGTGCTTTAGCTCTCTATGCTTTCTCCTTTGAAAATGACTCCCAGTGATGCTTTCCAAGTGCACAACCTTCACAAATATGTTGCACTTCATGAATGGTTGGCAACCCAAAAACCATATTCTTTTGTTGTAGATTCTTCAAGCTTTGAAAATTCAAGTGCCCAAATCTTCTATGCCAAAGCCATGAATTATCAATCACATCCATCTTCAAAGCTGCATTTTTGCTATACGGAAAATGAGAGGAAAACTTCTATTCTTCTCCATCTTGATTTTTGCTACAACTTGGCTTTTCCCCCCTTTGTCAAAAATTTTGCAAAAATCATCTTCAAAGTGAACAAGGTATCCATGCTCCATAAGTTGTCCAACACTTAGCAAATTTTGCTCCAAGTCTGGAACTAAGAGAACATCAGAAATGAATCTTGTACCCATCTTGGTTTCTATAGCAATAGTACCTTTTCCTTTTGTTTGGACTAAGGCACCATTCCCCATTTTTACTTGAGGACTGGAGGAAGCATTCATTTTCACAAAAATGCGTTCATCTCCTGTCATGTGATTGCTACATCCGCTATCGACAAACCATACATCCTTGGTTTGATACGATGCCTTGTGACAAGCATAGAACATGTGCCCTTCACTTTCTTGCTCCTCAGAAAAATTAGCTTGTTGAGTACTCTTGACTAGGCAATCCTTCTTGACATGCCCAAATTTGTTGCAATTGTAACATTTTGGCTTTCCTCGAAACCAACAATCTTTATCAACATGATTGCTTCGGTTGCAAATTCCACACTTTTGTTGAGTGGACTCTTCATTTTCCTTTCTTTGAAAATTAGATCTTCCTCTTCCTCTTTCTCTTGCATTTCTTGCTCTTCCGGTTGCATTTCTTCCTCCTCCTTTTCCTCTTCCTTGGGAATTAGAGGGACTAACATTGAGCTTGGATTGAAAGGCACTTTCAATTGACTTTTCAGATTGCCTACTCAACCTTTGCTCAAATGCTTTAATTGAACCCATCAATTCTTCAATACTCAAATCAGCAAGATCTTTAGTTTCTTCAATGACAGCAACAATGGGATTGTATTTCTCCGGCAAACTTATCAAAATTTTCTCAACAACTCTTTGATTAGTAATAGTATCCCCATAAATTTTCATTTGGTTTACAAGTTCCATAACCCTAGAAAAATAATCCTTCAACAATTCCATATCCTTCATCTTTAAATTTTCAAAATCTCTTTTCAATGATTGAAGTTTGATGGTTCTTACCTTCAAGTTGCCTCTATACTCTTTCTGAAGAATATCCCATGCCTCCTTCACTTTTGTTGCATTGATAATTCTTGGAAAGATTGCTTCCGAAACTCCTTGTTGAATAAAAAAAAGAGCCTTTGAATCCTTCTTCCTTTGCTCTTTCAATTGGTTCTTTTGGGGATTTGTCAAAGCTCCTTCATCTTCAAGTTCCTCGAACCCATTCTCAACAAGATCCCAAAGCTCCGTATAGACAAAAATAGTTCTCATTTTCACATACCAAAAATCAAAATTTTCACAATTAAAGATAGGAGTGGATACATTTTGGTTGTTGGGATTCGCCATGGACGTCGATTTGTTCTTCTTCGGGGCTTGTTTTCCCGTATTCGATCTCTACGCCCAGCTTGCTCTTGACCCAACCAAAGCTCTGATACCACTTAGCTTTTGATAAAACTCTCTTTAGAATGAACTATATTTTGTATTGAATTTTTCTCACTTATTGATTCATATATTTTGCCAAAGGCTTACATCTTTTTATATAGAGAAGGTTATACATAAGTTCAATGAATAAGATCTATGAACCTAAACAACCTTGCAATTAATTAGGTACATGAATATAATCTAGACAATGTACTTAATAAATATAAAATACATGAATATAAAAATACATGAATATGAACTCAATGTATCCAATGCATGCAATGTATCCAATGTATCTAATGTAAATATGGCATTAATTGTAGGGTGTTTGCAGAGCTCTTTGAGAATGCTAGTTCAAACCAGTCTTTTGAGGACCTTTATAGCGACCCCGGTCCTTTCCCATTCGATGTTTGTATCCGGACTTAGGTTCCGTAGATTCTATCTTTGTGTAATGGTTGTTGTCGTCCTATATTTTCTTATTTGGAGTTATAGGATGTGTTGGGCAGGTTTGGAACAGGTTGGTTGAGCTTAGGAACCAAAACTAGTTGCCCAGATTGTGGCTTGTCCGCTCGAGCGGGGGTTTTGGCGCTCGAGCTGGAAAAACACCCATCCAGTATTTCTTGTGCAGGGTTGGACGCTCGAGCGGGAGTTGGGCCGCTCGAGCGGGAGTGTGTGAGTTCCGCTCGAGCGGGGATTTGGACGCTCGAGCGGGGACCTGGTTTGTCGAGATGCTGGGAGTGTGCATCCGCCGCTCGAGCGTGGGATTGTCCGCTCGAGCGGGAGTCTGTGAGTGTCCGCTCGAGCGGGAGTTTGTCCGCTCGAGCGGGGCGGCTGGGTATAAAATCGTGTTTAGGCGTTTTAAAACAGTTTTTCAGCCCCTTTCAGTTTATAAAACCCTAGATTACGAGTTCTCTCTCTCCCAACTCATCTTCTCTCCTAGGTTTCATCTATTTAGAGTGAGTATCTAACCTAGTTCCTTTATTAAAAAGGTAGAGTGGGTCGAGGGCTTCCATTTAATCTGAACGGTTGTTGATTTGGAGCACTTTGGAGTTTGGGCTATCATCTCCGTCTTCTTGTTTTTGGGTTCTTGTTTCGAGGTAGGGATTTCCTACTCCATTTATACGCTTTAATCCTAAGTGTTGGTATTTTGGTATGTGGGGGTAGTTTGGTAATTTTGGGAGAAACCTTAGGGTTTTGGCTTAGATTAATTTGTATAATTAATTTAAGGGAAAAATGTGGAATTGGGTTTAATTCATGAAGTTGGGGAAATTATGAGATTAATGATATAGTTGGGTAGTTTAAATACTTACCTATGAGAATGTTGATTTTACATTCATTGTTGTATTTATTTCTTGTTTAGAAATAACTGTTTTGGGCTATCGGTGGAGGATAGTCGTGATTGTTGTAGACCTTGCATGTGGCTTAGGTATAACTGGAATTAAGTCACTTATGTTGACTGTTGAATTAATACAGAACATTACTTGTATTGATTATGTGTTGTATATGGCAATTGTGTGTTTCATTGCATATGCATGTTGTTTGGAGAAGATAGGGGATGAACTCCACGGTTTAGGGGAA
Source organism: Camellia japonica (assembly GCA_030407325.1). Taxonomy (NCBI): domain Eukaryota; kingdom Viridiplantae; phylum Streptophyta; class Magnoliopsida; order Ericales; family Theaceae; genus Camellia; species Camellia japonica. The sequence goes on along the minus strand of JAPPVO010002012.1, from coordinate 7,146 downwards.
GATAAGGGATGTACCTCTAAACCGGATTTGTTGGGAGGAGATAGGGGATGGACTCCAGTAGCATCATTCATATGTGTGCTTATTGATAATAGCAATATTGCTATTTGTTGCTGATATGATACATAATTATAATGTGTATCGGTTAGAAGTATGGAAGTGTTGTGGTTTGAGCTTTAGTCTCATTTATTTTTGTGACATCTGGATCACTATTATAGTTGGCCAGGTTCTGAGCCATAATGATATAATTGGAAAGTTGAATAAATATTGGAAAGTGAAAGGTGTCATAGACAATATGTCATAGACAATATAGACATTCGTGTCATGAAATTGGAAATTGATTATCTTGTGTTAACCATGTATCGAATGCTAATGCTTTAGTTAATTCTTATGCTTGGTTTAGTATTTTTCTACTGGGCTGTGGCTCACCCTACATGGGAACTTCATTTTCTGGTTCAGGTGGTTCACTACCTCCAAGGACTTAGCTTGTGAGGATTTGGACTCGAAGACTTGCTTTATTTTATTTGTTTTATTTGAACAACTTGTAAACTTTCAAGCCTAGGGCTTTATTTGTTTTTGAGTTAGAACTCATGGAACTGTGTCCAAGTGTTGGCTTGGCAAGATGTAAGCCCATAGGGCATTTATTATGATGTTTTTATTTCATGGTACTCTGATGAATGGAATAAGATACTTTATTTCCTTATAATTCCGCATGTTAATATTATGTATTATGGGTTTATTTTTGAGGGCGTTACAACCTTCTTGAGCATGCTGCTTCAAGCCAAACATTGGTCTGAGTTACATAGTTCCAAACCTAGGATAATGAAATTGAAAAATCTTCCCAGATTAACACCCTATGCAAACAACACCTGTCATGGCAGCATCTAGAGATACTTGAACTGATCAGTTGTAATCAAATCAGGGAATTGCCATTCACTACCCAAAATGCAAATGCCATAAAAGAAATAAGAGGTGAATCGCAATGGTGGAACGATTTGGAGTGGGATGACGAAGATATAAAATCAAGTCTGCAGCAGTATTTCAATCCTTGTTGATGCTGAAGGTACATGCTTTTGAGACAGCTCAAGGAATTCACATGTCTATCGCTCTGCTGAGTAGCAAAACAAGTCAAGAATAAAGAGAATGGAGCTCTGCATTTGTGTACTCAAAAGCCACGCTTTTGAAGCTCAATGCAGGTTGAACTTTCTCCAACTAGCTCAGAAAGTGTTGTTTTGGACGAGTGAGAGTAGCATTTTCAGAAAAATATTGAGAGGTAATTCCATTTTAGTTTTGTGCAAGTTCTTGTAACACCTCTTGAGTTTTAGGCAAATAATTGGTGTGAATGTTGTACTTGCCCTTGTGTGGATTTTCCCTTGATTGAAGGATTGTGTATGCCCATTACTTGGGTGCCTCTATTTACACACCTTAATTTATCTCAAGCCAAACCACTTCTAAAAACACACCTCTAATAATTTGATAAATATATATTTTACTCATGACACCACAAATTTACATATTTATCCTCACTCACATGCCCATCCACAACAATACACACACAAACTCCCATATTTACCCTCACTCACTCACACGCCCCCACACACCCACCTTCTTCCATCTTCCCCCCTCCATTCTCAGTTTCAACCTGTGAACACTGTGTTGGTGCTCAACACAGAGTCCTTCAAAGCAATGCACCCTTCCGATGAACCCAAAACGGGTTCAAATTGTGATTCATCTTCTCCTCCTTCAACCTCAGTCTTCTCCGAAATGCGGATACCAGGAACCCTAACAGAACCCAAAACTCCATCATCTTCCTCCTCCTCAGAGCCCTCAGAATCATTGTCGCTGTCTCTCGACAACATGGCAATCGGGATACCTTGTTTTTTGAGTGGTTCATCAACACATTCCTCCTCCTCCTCCTCATCTTCTTCATGGTTATTTCCAAGGTTTCTTCATCTAGGTCAGTCACAAAAGGCCTAGAAACAACACAATCCTCAACAACCCTACTCTCTCCTAGGGTTTCATCATCTAGGTCTGTAACAAATAGCTTCTCCGAAGCCGTATCAAACCCATCTTCACCACTCACAAACCCATCAGACTCGAACGCACTGTCACTTTCATAGCTACTGCTATAATTTTCTTGACCGTTGGTTGATAGAGAGAATTCAAAATCAGAATCAACAGTAGGAGGAGCTCTGATTGGGAGAGAAGAAAAAGAAGAAGAACCTGGTGATGAGGTGGAAAAAGAGAGCTTTGGCTTTGGGTACAGCTCAGCTGGTGATGGGGTCGCTTGTGTTGCAGAAAGAGGGACACCACAGAGCTTTGAGTCCATGGAGGTTTCTTTACTTTTTCTTTTTCTTATTCTTTTCTTTTCTCTAGAAGCAAACAGGCAGAGATGCCAAAGCAAAAGTGGGAGGAACGAAAAGATGAAGAGGGAAAGTGGGGGTGTATCATAATTTGTCCTTTATAGTCATTTCATTTAAAGTTAAAATTGTAATAAAAAATAAATTAATTAGTGATTTGTCTTGAGAGATAAAATAGTGTGTAAATAGAATGACCCCCATTACTTGTGTCATGACTTAAATCCGTCCCTAAAACTTCGGGTCATAATCGACCAGTAATTACTTGATTACCTACGACCTCAAACTAACATACGGAATAATTATAATAATAGGGTCATAAGCGAAAGCATATACTAATAATGTATGTCCATTGAGCTATGACAATATGAGCAAAGTTAAACAGTTTATATCAACACATTCACACATTTACATACCCATGCAAAATCTTATGTACTATAGAAAATTTTAAACATAACGTGTACGTGTCCAAAGAGCAATATAGCAAAAACAAAACAAAAGTCATAGCATGATGTGAGTCAAAAGCAAAAGCTCCAACTTGGAGGCTTGACTCGACAGGTTCACAAAAATAACTCCTGAAGCAAACTCTAAGGTTGGGCTCCATGCTGCTAGTCACCTATATATACAAACATAATATGGAGTGAGCGAAACTCAATGAATAATAGTAAAGTAAAGAGAATTAAATAAATAATCTTGAATTAGAAGAAAGCATATTATGTGAACACAATACTCTTCCACAATTACATCATTCACAACATTATCCATAATCGTATTTACAAAACGGCCTTAGGCTCAACATATTATGAAACGACCTCAGGCCCAACATCTAGCAGAATGGCCTCAGGGCCACATATATTGTAATGACCCAAATTTTTTTTTTTTTTTTAAATAGCCAGTGCATAATTTAATTGAGCAAATTTTTGAATTTGATTGCTGTGTAAATTCTGTGCGAAAATAGTTTGGTTTTGTATTTTTTAAAAATAGTTTTCGATCTCAGAAAATTATGAAATTTTTATATGTTGTTCCCATGTGAGTCTAGCACATTGGATAAAAATTCAGAATTAAATGATAAGTATTTATTTTATGAAAATTCACGAACTAATTGGTGTTTAGTTTAATTTATAGCAGAATTTTGTTATTTAATTTTGAATGTTTAGACCATGACTTGAGATAAAGTTTTGGGTCTATTTTGGTATATAATTGGGTCATGTTTGGCTTATGGGTGAGAATTTAATTCAAGACCCATGGCTTAGATTTAATTTAATTTGAGCTTGTTTAATGATTCATGTTTAACTGTTTGGTCATTTTTAATTATGTGATTGGTAGTAACCACCTTAGGAGTTGTTATTATTTATTATATAGGATTATAATAAATATTTGATATCTGAATTTATGGTGTGTCCCATATGGTGAAAAATTATATGTTTTTGTAGTGAATAAATTAAGTATATATTTTGTGGTGAGCAAAATATTAGCCTGCGTTTGGTTGTGTTTTGTAAATGTGATTTGAGAGTATGAGTTGTATTTTGAGTTTGTGTGTTGTATAATTATGATTTGAGTGTAGAAAATTTGTTTGGTAAAGAGTTTTGAAAATAGTTTTTGAAAAGAGGTTTGATTTGAGTGGGGAATTGTTGATGTGATATTTGATATGTGATACAAAAATTTACAACTCATAACTAAATATACAACTCAAAATTATTTCAAAGCACATTAAAAATTAAAAAATATTTAGAAAATTTTTCCCAATTATATAAATCAATTGCCAAAAAAAAAAAAAAAATCTGTACAGCGGAGGACATCCGGTGGATGTCCCTAAGGACGTCCGGGCGGTCTTCCCCTGGGCAAAATTTTGCGGCTGATGCACAGAGCTCTCTGCAGAGCTCGTGAAATTGATTCCAAAACAACAACCAAACATCATACTCAAACGCACGTGTAGAAACACGTTTACAAATCACAACCAAACAGAGCCTTATATTTTGTGCGAGAAAAATTATATCATTTTGTAATTTATATTATAAAATTTGGAGGTATTATTACAAAAAATTATATTTTGGGAAAACCATTTTTTTTTTCTTTTTGGAAGACAAACCCACATGGGGTTGTCCCCCACTCCTCTCTCCTTTTCCCCTTTTTTGCTTTTCTTCTTTCCTTAAGCAAAGAGCTTCTGCTCTCTTTCCCTCTTCGCCTCTCTCTCTCTCACTCTCTCTCTCTCTTTTTGGTCTCCATTGTTGACTCAACATTTGAGCTTCAAATGGGAGTACTTAGTGTGAGATTTTGCAAAAGTTTTGTAAATGAAAGTCGGAGAGCTCGTCGTAATTTTCGCAATGGTAGTCTTGAATTCATGATCGGGCAAGATGTGCCTTCTAGATCTGCTTTTCTTCATTATTTGAGGTAGGGACTTTCTTCATATTTTTACATTAAAGCTATGTTAAGGTTATTTTGAGAAAATATATCATTATAAGAGGTATTGCATATATATTAATATATATATTTTTCAGATTTTTGTTTGGAATTTTTGGAAGAAAATATGTTGAAATGTTATAAATGTTGGCATTTTGAGATTGATTTGGAAAAATCATTTTGTGTTGATAATTTTGCAAAGAAATTCGAAAATAAAATTTAATAGTTGTATGATTGTATTTACATCATATTATGATTAGATGATTTATTTTGAGAAATATAAAGTTGATTTTTTTTTTTTTTTTTTTTTATCTTTGAGTTTTGGAATTTATTTTGAGAAGAAAAATAAATTGATGTTGATGAATATGGTGTAAGTTGTTAAGTTGATATTATAGAGTTGTTTTGAGATTAACAACTCTAAAAGTGTTATATTCATGAAATATGATTATGCTTGAAAGATGAGTTGGTTAAGTTATGTTTGGTTTATTTCTTTTGGAAAAATGTGAATATAAGAATTACTACTTTAGTGGATTAAATTAGTTTGGTTAAAAGTATGTTATTGAGATTATACCATAACTTTTATATAGTATAATGAAAATGTTAATATTTCATAAGTATGAGATATTGGTGAAATTTATTTTGGCTATCTTGGTTGAAGTGGAACAAAATTTATTGAAAGTTTGTGTGAGTTAAAAAAATTGAGAAATAGATTTTGATTTTAATAGTTGGAGTATGCTAACATGTTGCTTTTGAAAATCAATTATATATATATATATATTTTTAGATCTAGATGATTTTCGAAATCATCCTTTGATTTGTTTTGAAAATTGATTGTTGGTTCAAGAAGATGAGAGATTTTTTTTTTGAAAGTAGGTTCACTTTCTTTTCCTTTTAAAATAGAAATGAGGATTTTGAACTATGAGGATTGAAGAGAGATGTTTTTGGTGACTTCTTTCAATAAATGAAGATGAGTGTTTTTGTGAGAAAACTTAGAAATTGGGAGTTTTTAAGAAAGATGTGACAATCTTTGAAGATGTTATTATATTTATTTTGTGTGCCAAAATAAATGATGTTTGAAAAATTGTTTATTTGTTTACATATGAATGATGGTTTTCATGAAATATGAGAATTGTTCAAATTTTGGAAATTGTTGTTCAAAATGTTGATAAAGTCTTGAAGTGACAAAATGGTTGAGATTACTCTAAGTGTGGGAATTATGTTGTCCGATGGATGAATTGGAATAAAAGTATTTATATTCATCTTGAGAAATTATATTGAAATGAGAAATGAGAATTTTGATCACAATGGGAATATTGTGTGGAAGTATTGAAAGTGGAAGAAATATTGCATTGTATTATTAATCATTGCATTGGCATATCAATTCATTTGATAATGATGAGGTTTGAAATTTGATTTGAAAACTTTACATTGAAAAAGAAATGTTGGGAAACAAGTTTTCATGAAATGATTTTGGAATAAATACGGTGGTAAGTCTTGAAAGGTAGTGTAGATGATAGGTGTCGAGCCTTCCAATTAATACTGGTAAAAATGACAGATTACAGGTGTCGAGCCTTTTAGTTAATACTAGTAAAAATGACAGATTACAGGTATTGAGGCTTTCAGTTAATACTAGTAAAAATGACAAATTGGTAGTACTCGTATAGTCTACTTGCAGACACTAGCCTAAGGATTACCTGAGTCGTATTTACCATCTTGGAATTTTATTGAAATTGTTGGATTAATGTGTTTTCAAATTGGCATTGTGCATAAGATTTTCAAAAGATGAGGAAAATATTTTGAGCATGACATGGCATATGCATTCGCCTCATAAGACTGTATAAAATGGATTTGATGAATTGTTTAATTATTTGATGTAATTGATAATGAGATAATTGAATGAATTGAAAAGGATGTTTTGTTGCTATTAAAACTTGTTTATTTATTTAATTTAACTTATTGTGGTTAATTAAATAAATTGGATTTAAGAAATTATGTAATAAAATCAGATGATTTTGACATAGTATGATTTCCCGTATATGTACGAGTATTTTGGTACTCGCATATCTTTAATGTTTTAATATGGGATTGTTTGGTGAGCTAGTGGTTGCTCACCCCTGCCTATACATGTGTACAGGGAATTTTTCGGATTTAAAGATCAAACAATGGGTTTTACCATTTCATAAGTGTAATGTAGTGATGGATTGTACTACTTCATTTGTTGTTTAGCTGAGTGCTATTTTTTTTTTTTTTTTTTTTTGTAAAGAGTAGTGTCCTCTTTTATTGTAAGCCTCAAGGCATCTCTTTATTTGTATGTAAATGTCATTGTTGTATAACGAGATGGGACATGTATATTTAATTATTTATCATTTCATCAAAGGATGAATTGTCATTT
>JAPPVO010002010.1:0-37976 GCA_030407325.1 Camellia japonica | reverse complement strand
GTGTCCCCGAAAAGGAGTCGTGTGCCCGAAAACGAGCTATGTGCCCGAAAACGAGCCGTGTGCCCGAAAATGAGAGTTGTGTGCCCCAAAATGAGTTGTGTGCCCGAAAATGAGCCGTGTGCCCGAAAACGAGCTGTGAGTCCGAAAACGAGCCGTGTGCCCGAAAACGAGCTGTGAGTCCGAAAATGGGCCGTGTGCCCGAAAATGAGCCGTGTGCCCTCGAAAAGGAGTCGTGTGCCCGAAAACGAGCTGTGTGCCCGAAAATGAGAGTTGTGTGCCCCAAAATGAGTTGTGTGCCCAAAAATGAGCCGTGTGCCCAAAAACGAGCTGTGAGTCCGAAAACGAGCCATGAGTCCGAAAATGAGTTGTGAGTCCGAAAATGGGCCGTGTGCCCGAAAACGTGCCGTGTGCCCGAAAAGGAGCCGTGTGCCCGAAATGGATCCGTGTTCCCGAAAATGACCCGTGTGCCCGAAAACGAGCCGTGTGCCCGAAAATGGGCCGTGTGCCCGAAAATGAGAGCCGTGTGCCTGAAAACGAGTCGTGTGCCCGAAAACGAGCTGTGAGTCCTAAAACGAGCCGTGTACCCGAAAACGAGCTGTGAGTCAAAAAAGAGCTGTGAGTCCGAAAACGAGCTGTGAGTTCGAAAATGAGTAGTGTGCCCAAAAACGAGCCGTGTGCCCGAAAATGAGAGCTTTGTGCCCGAAAATGAGTTGTGTGCCCGAAAATAATCAGTGTGCCCGAAAACGAGCCGTGTGCCCGAAAACGAGCCGTGAGTCCGAAAATGGGCAGTGTGCTCGAAAATGAGAGTTGTGTGCCCGAAAATGAGTTGTGTGCCCGAAAACGAGCCATGTGCCCGAAAACAAGCTGTGAGTCCGAAAATGAGCTGTGACTCTGAAAATGAGCTGTGAGTTCAAAACTGGGCCGTGTGCCCGAAAACGAGCCGTGTGCACGAAAATGAGAGTTGTGTGCCCGAAAATAAGTCGTGTGCCCGAAAACGAGTTGTGAGTCCGAAAACGAGCCGTGTTCCCGAAAACGAGCCGTGTGCCAGAAAATGAGAGCGTTGAGTCTGAAAACGAGCCGTGTGCCGGGAAAATGAGCCACGTGCCCGAAAAAGGAGCTGTGTGCCCAAAAACGTGCTGTGTCAAAAATTGGGCTGTGTGCCCGAAAATGAGCTGTGTGCCGAAAAAGGAGCTGTGTGCCCGAAAATGAGCTGTGTGCCCGAAAATGAGTTGCATGCCCGAAAATAAGCTGTGTGCCCGAAAATGAGCTGTGCGCCCTAAAACTGAGCCGTGTGCCCGGAAAAGGAGCTGGGTGATCCAAAACGAGCTGTGTGAACAAAAACGAGCTGTGCGCCCGAAAATGTGTGCCTGAAAATGAGCTGTGTCCGAAAACGTGCCGTTTGCCCAAAAATCAGCCGTGTGCCCGAAAACGAGCCGTGTGCCCGGAAAATGAGCGGGGTGCCCGAAAATGAGCCGTGTGCCCGAAAATGAGCTATCTGCCCGAAAATGAGCTGCGTGCCCGAAAAATGAGCTGCATGCCCGAAAATTAGCCGTGTGCCCGAAAATGAGCTTCGTGCCCGAAAATGAGTTGGGTGCCCGAAAATGAGTCGTCTGCTCGAAAATGAGCCGTGTGCCCGAAAAATGAGCTGTGTGCCCTGAAAATGAGCCGTGTGCCCAAAAATGAGCCGTGTGACCGAAAATTAACCATGTGCCCGAAAACGAGCCGTGTGCCCGAAAAATGTGTTGTGTGCCCAAAAATAATCCGTGTTCCCGAAAAACGAGCTGTGTACCAGAAAACGAGCCATGTGCCCAAAAATAAGACTTGAATTTCCAGGATCAAGATACTCTAATGTATTTGATAAATGTCCAGGATCTAATACCTTTCTTTAAAGACTATACATATGTTCATATTGGTCTTGTCCAGATTGCAATAAAAGTGCTCGACACAGGGTAAGGCTAAGCATGTCTGTCAACGACTTATGCTACCAATGTCTTTTACTGCTATCCTGCATCACAGACTTAAAGGAGCTACGCGACTTGGATGACGTCCCACTCAACCTCTCACTATACTACCTTTCATACAGCACAAACCCAGGAATAACATATAAAATAGTTTTGTTTTATTTAAGGTTAATTATATCATATATGGCCCATGAATGGATCACTACTGATGGTTGTGAAATCAATTCTATTCATCCTCCTACCCAACCATTAGAACTCCAACCAACAGGATCCAATACAAAACCAATGGCTATAGCCGCCTGTACTGAACTTCCTTCCCGAAGTCAAAATCGAGATCCAGTCGTTCTCCAAGACTTAAATACAGTATATAAGCAAAATAATTATACTAATTTATTTTTCCAAACGGCAGGGAAGCAGCTTACTCGCATTGAAGAAATGGTAGCACATGTTAAGAAAAGCTGCAAACTTGAGCCAAAACCAATTGTTACAGAACCGGTTTTAATTAAACCAACTCCAGTTCTTAAAGATTTTAAATTAAAATCTAAAGAAGAAACTGATTTTATGGATACACTTCTTTTCAGAATCAAAGATTTACATATTACTGAGCCTTCAAAATCTCAGGTTAATATGTTGTCTAGTACTCATACAGACTCTCTGCATGAAGACTATAATCATCTTACTTCTCAACAAATTTTTGATATCCAGAAAAACTTCCAAACTGAACCCTCTTCAGTCAATCGCGTTATGTATGGTAATTCTAATTCCAAAATGACTCTTACTAGTTCTACCCGACATTACTATCCTCGTCCAAGTCCGATGGACATTCTTTATGAGGAAGATTTTTTACAAACTCAAAAAGCTTACCATAGCAATACCATTTATGAATGGAATATTGATGGTCTTTCTAAATATCAAATTTATGAATTACTTCAGCATATGCTTATGTTTGCTACTGTTTGCAAGCAGAATAATAATACCGACCACCAGGTTGCCCGCTATATTGTTAGTGGTTTCACCGGCTGTCTGAAAGGCTGGTGGGATAATTGTCTCACTTCTGCTCAATGTATTGAAATCCTTTCATCCACCACTACAGTTCTTGAACCAGACAACCGCACTGGTCCTAGTACTAGTCCTGCTCCAGAACCTATTACCAGGGAAGAACAAGATGCCGTTTACACTTCAATAAATACTATTGTTCTTCACTTTGTTGGTAGTATTACAGGAATAGAAGATCATGGCAGGGAACTGCTTATGAAGCTTCGATGTCCATCTTTATCTCATTTCCGCTGGTATAAATATGTTTTTCTGATGAAAGTTCTAAAACGTGCTGATGGTTATGCTGATCATTGGAAAGCCAAATTTATTGATGGCTTGCCTTCACTCTTTGCTGAAAGAGTTAGAAAAAAATTAAGAGACCGTCATAACACAATTTCCATTCCTTATTTTAGTTATACTTATGGACAACTGATAAGTATTGTTACAGATGAAGGTCTTGCGCTTTGCAATGATTTAAAACTTCAGCAACAACTTAAACACCAGCAACTTACAGGCAAAAGAGAGTTAGGTGAATTTTGTGAACAATTCGCCTATGATCCTCAAATTCAGTATCCTTCTTCTAAGTCTAGAAAACACAAAAGTTATTCTAAGCCTTACAAGAAATACAGGAAATATAAAAATCCAAAATATTCTAAGCAACCTCAAGTCCAGTCTCAACCTTCCAGGTCAAAATACAAAGGTAAGAAAAGATCTTTTCAGAAAAACAAGTCTACAGTCAAATGTTACAAATGTGGGCAAATAGGTCACTATGCTAATAAATGCAGAGCTAAGATCCAATCTAAGCTCAATGAATTAGCACTAGATGATGATTTACAGCAAAAAATTTTACAGCTAATTTCTGATTCTGATTCTTCTTCAGATCTTTGTGATAATGAACTTGCAGCAATTTATTCAGGTACCTCTGATGAAGAAACAGATGAAAATCCAGAAAATGAAAATTGTCTTTGTAAAGGTTCAGTAAATCAAGTTTCAGATGAAGTCAATTATTGGAAATCAATAGTTGAAATGAATGGTCTTAATATTGGTCCCAGTATTAATGTCCTTACAGATTCTGAACAAAATCTTTTAGACATTGCTGATGAAATCAAAGATCCATCAATCAAATTAAAATTTCTTGAAATGTGTTATAAGCAAAAGCAGGAAGAAGTACTTCCTCCTAAGCATTATGACATAAAAGAAGTTTTTAAAAGATTTCAGACTCATAGTTCAGAAAAAGAAAAACCTACTTCTATTCAAGAATTAAAAATGGAAATTAATTCTTTGAAAACAGAAATAAAACATTTACAGACTTCTAATTTTGCGATTAATTCTGAAATTAAACGAATTAATAAGCAACTTCAGGATAAAGGAAAATCTGAAGAACAGACTGATCCAGAATATCTTATGTCTTTACATAAGGTGACTTTTCAGAAATGGTATATCCGCATTACTTTTATGATTCAACCAGATTATATTATTAGAGATGCTATTGCTTTGGTTGACAGTGGTGCAGATATGAATTGTATCCAAGAAGGCTTGGTCCCTACAAGTATTTCCAGAAAACAAGCCAGTCACTTACTAGTGCCAGTGGTAACAGTTTATATATTGATTATAAACTTCCAGAAGTTTTAATTTGCAATCAAGGATTATGTTTAAAAACATCTTTTGTTTTAATCAAAAATATGTCTCAAAACATAATTCTTGGAACTCCCTTCCTGAATCTTTTAATGCCAATAACAAAAATTGACACTATTGGTATTCATACGACACTGGATGGTCAAAAACTCATCTTTGAGTTTATCACCTCTTCACATACTAAAGAATTAGATCAAATTACTGATTTAGTTTCTTCCAAACAGAATCAAATTAATTTTCTCCAAAAGGAGATTAGTTTTCTCACTACAGAACAAAGAATCCAGTAAACCTCTTTTCAACAAAAAATCAAATTACTGGAAAAAGAATTTCAAGATGAAATTTGCAGTGATATTCCCAATGCTTTTTGGGATCGCAAGAAACACATTGTTTCTCTGCCATACGAGCCAACTTTTGATGAAAGAAAGATTCCAACCAAGGCTCGTCCCAGTCAAATGAAAAAAGAATACATGGAATTATGTAAAAATGAAATCAATACTCTTCTCCAGAAAAAACTAATTAGGTCCAGTAGATCTCCATGGAGTTGTACTGCTTTTTATGTTAATAAAAATGCAGAAATTGAAAGAGGAGTTCTCCGACTAGTTATTAATTATAAACCTCGAATTTTTTTTTCCAAGTTTATAATCTACTCTCTCCCTCTTCTCTTTTCAGTGTGTTTCCTTTGAAGTAATCAAGTATTATAATAAAAGTCTGCTGGTTTGGTTGTAAGTCTTTTCTCTTTGATTATGATTTATGATTTATGTCTGAATATGTGCTTACTTTGTTAAATGATATTTTAAATATCCATTTAGAAAGAAGGCGTAATTTTGTTCATACTTATCTTGCTACTTGGCCTAATGACCCTTGGGGTCTCCAGCAATTAGAAGAAATTGAAAGACAGATTAATCAAACTAATTTACAGGTGGAGGCCTTCCGGCCCTTATGAGGAGAATTATTAGATTAATCAAACGAGCCGTGTGCCCGAAAACGAGCTGTGAGTCCGAAAACGAGCCGTGTGCCCGAAAATGAGTTGTGAGTCCGAAAACGAGCAGTGTGCCCAAAAATGAGCCGTGTGCCCGAAAGTGAGAGCTGTGTGCCCGAAAATGAGCTGTGTGCCCGAAAATGAGCCGCGTGCCCGAAAACGAGCTGTGAGTCCGAAAACAGGTCGTGTGCCCAAAAACGAGCCGTGTGCTCGAAAATGGGCCGCGCGCCCGAAAATGACTTGTGTGCCCGAAAACGAGCTGTGTGCCCGAAAACGAGCTGTGCGCCCGAAAATGAGTTGTGTGCCCGAAAACGAGCTGTGAGTCCGAAAACGAGCTGTGAGTCCGAAAATGAGTTGTGTGCCCGAAAATGAGCCGTGTGCCCGAAAACGAGCTTTGTCTCCAAAAATGGGCCGTGTGCCCGAAAACGAGCCGTCTGCTCGAAATGAGCCGTGTGCCCGAAAACGAGCTGTGAGTCCGAAAACGAGCCGTGTGCCCGAAAATGAGAGCTGTGTGCCCGAAAACGAGCTGTGTACCCGAAAGTTAACCCTGTGCCCGAAAATGAGCTGTGTGTTCGAAAACGAGCTGTGTGCCCAAAAATGTGCTGTCTGCTCAAAAATGAGCCGTGTGCCCTAAAAAGTAGCTGTGTGCCCGAAAATGAGCTGTGAGTTACAAAACGAGCCGTGTGCCCGAAAATTAGCTGTGAGTCCGTAAACGAGCAGTGTGCCCGAAAACGAGCTGTGAGTCCGAAAATGAGCCGTGTGCCCGAAAACGAGCCATGTGCCCAAAATGAGAGTTGTGTGCCCGAAAATGAGTTATGTGCCCGAAAATGAGCCGTGTGCCTGAAAACGAGCTAAGAGTCCGAAAACGAGCCGTGTGCACGAAAATGAGCCGTGTGCCCGAGAATACGTTATGTGCTCGAAAATGAGGTGTGAGTTCGAAAACGAGCCATCTGTCCGAAAATGAGCCGAGTGCCCGAGTACGAGCCGTGTGCCCGAAAATGAACGGTTTGCCCAAAAACGAGCTGTGTGCCCGAAAATGAGCCGTGTCTCTAAAAATGAGCCGTGTGCCCGAAAACGTGCTGTGTGCCTGAAAAGGAGCCGTGTGCCCGAAAACGGGCCGTTTGACTGAAAACGAGCTGTTTGCCCGAAAATGAGTTTTGTGCCAAAAATGAGTCGTGAGTCCGAAAACGAGCTGAGTCCGAAAACGAGCCGTGTGGCTGAAAATGAGTTGTGTGCTCGAAAATAAGGTGTGAGTCCGAAAACGAGCCGTCTGTCCGAAAATGAGCCGAGTGCCCGAATACGAGCCGTGTGCCCGAAAATGAGCAGTTTGCCCGAAAACGAGCTGTGTGCCCGAAAACGAGCCGTGTGTCCGAAAATGAGCCGTGTGCCCGAAAACGTGCTGTGTGCCTGAAAAGGAGCCGTGTGCCCGAAAACGAGCCGTTTGCCTGAAAACGAGCTGTGTGCCCGAAAATGAGTTTGGTGCCCAAAAATGAGCCGTGTGCCCGAAAACGAGCTGTGAGTCCGAAAACGAGCCGTGTGCCCGAAAATGAGCCGTGTGCCCGAAAATTAGCCGTTTGCCCGAAAACGAGCTGTGTGCCCGAAAATGAGCCGTGAGCCCAAAAACGAGCCATGTGCCCGAAAACGATCCGTGTGCCGAAAGTGAGGTGTGTGCTCGAAAACGAGCCGTGGGCCCGAAAACGAGCTGTGAGTCCAAAAATGAGCCGTGTGCCCGAAAATAAGTTGTGTGCCCGAAAACGAACCGTGTGCCCGAAAACGAGCGGTGAGTCCGAAAATGAGCCGTGTGCCCGAAAACGAGCCGTGAGCACGAAAATGAGCCGTGCGCCCGAAAACGAGCCGTGTGCCCGAAAATGAGAGCTGTGTGCCCGAAAATGAGTTGTGTGCCCGAAAATGAGCCGTGGGCCCGAAAACGAGCTGCGAGTTCGAAAACGGGTCGTGTGTCCGAAAACGAGCCGTGTGCCCGAAAATGAGCAATGAGTCCAAAAACGAGCCGTGTGGCCGAAAAGGTGCCGTGTGCCCGAAAATGAGTTGTGTGCCCGAAAACGAGCTGTGAGTCCGAAAATGAGTTGTGTGCCCGAAAATGAGCCGTGTGCCCAAATACGAGCTGTGTGTCCAAAAATGGGCCGTGTGCCCGAAAACGAGCCGTGTGCTCGAAAACAAGCTGTGAGTCCGAAAACGAGCCGTGTGCTCGAAAATGAGAGCTGTGTGCCCGAAAACGGGCCGTGTGCCCGAAAACGAGCTGTGTGCCCGAAAGTTAACCCTGTGCCCGAAAATGAGCTGTGTTCGAAAACGAGCTGTGTGCCCGAAAATGTGTTGTCTGCTCGAAAATGAGCCGTCTGCCCGAAAATGAGCCGTGAGTCCGAAAATGAGCTCTGAGTCCGAAAACGAGCAGTGAGTTTGAAAATGAGTCGTGTGCCCAAAAACGAGCCGTGTGACCAAAAACGAGCCATGTGCCGAAAATGATAGCTGTGAGCCCGAAAATGAGTTATGTGCCCGAAAATGAGCCGTGTGCCTGAAAACGCGCTTGAGTCCGAAAACGAGCCGTGTGCACGAAAATGAACCGTGTGCCCGAAAATGAGCCGTGTGCCTAAAAATGAGTTGTGTGCTCGAAAATGAGGTGTGAGTCCGAAAATGAGCCGTCTGTCCGAAAATGAGCCGAGTGCCCGAATACGAGCCGTGTGCCCGAAAATGAGCAGTTTGCCCGAAAACGAGCTGTGTGCCCGAAAACGAGCCGTGTGTCCGAAAATGAGCCGTGTGCCCGAAACCGTGCTGTGTGCTTGAAAAGGAGCCGTCTGCCCGAAAACGAGCCGTTTACCTGAAAACGAGCTGTGTGCCCGAAAATGAGTTTGGTGCCCAAAAATGAGCCGTGTGCCCGAAAACGAGCTGTGCGTCCGAAAACGAGCCATCTGTCCGAAAATGAGCCGAATGCCCGAGTACGAGCCGTGTGCCCGAAAATGAACGGTTTGCCCAAAAGGGAGCTGTGTGCCCAAAAACGAGCCGTTTGCCTGAAATGAGCTGTGTGCCCGAAAATGAGTTTTGTGCCCGAAAATGAGCCTTGTGCCCGAAAACGAGCTGTGAGTCCGAAAACGAGCCGTGTGCCCGAAAAAAAGCCATGTGCCCGAAAATGAGTTGTGTGCTCGAAAATGAGGTGTGAGTCCGAAAACGAGCTGTCTGTCCGAAAATGAGCCGAGTGCCCGAATACAAGCCATGTGCACGAAAGTGAGCCGTGTGCCCGAAAATGAGCCGTGTGCCCGAAAATGAGCCTTGTGCCCAAAAACGAGCCATGTGCCGAAAATGATAGCTGTGAGCCCGAAAATGAGTTATGTGCCCGAAAATGAGCCGTGTGCCTGAAAACGCGCTTGAGTCCGAAAACGAGCCGTGTGCACGAAAATGAACCGTGTGCCCGAAAATGAGCCGTGTGCCTAAAAATGAGTTGTGTGCTCGAAAATGAGGTGTGAGTCCGAAAATGAGCCGTCTGTCCGAAAATGAGCCGAGTGCCCGAATACGAGCCGTGTGCCCGAAAATGAGCAGTTTGCCCGAAAACGAGCTGTAGGCCCGAAAACGAGCCGTGTGTCCGAAAATGAGCCGTGTGCCCGAAACCGTGCTGTGTGCTTGAAAAGGAGCCGTCTGCCCGAAAACGAGCCGTTTACCTGAAAACGAGCTGTGTGCCCGAAAATGAGTTTGGTGCCCAAAAATGAGCCGTGTGCCCGAAAACGAGCTGTGCGTCCGAAAACGAGCCATCTGTCCGAAAATGAGCCGAATGCCCGAGTACGAGCCGTGTGCCCGAAAATGAACGGTTTGCCCAAAAGGGAGCTGTGTGCCCGAAAACGAGCCGTTTGCCTGAAAATGAGCTGTGTGCCCGAAAATGAGTTTTGTGCCCGAAAATGAGCCTTGTGCCCGAAAACGAGCTGTGAGTCCGAAAACGAGCCGTGTGCCCGAAAATGAGCCATGTGCCCGAAAATGAGTTGTGTGCTCGAAAATGAGGTGTGAGTCCGAAAACGAGCCGTCTGTCCGAAAATGAGCCGAGTGCCCGAATACAAGCCATGTGCACGAAAATGAGCCGTGTGCCCGAAAACGAGCCGTGTGCCCGAAAATGAGCCTTGTGCCCAAAAACGAGCCATGTGCCCGAAAACGATCCGTGTGCCGAAAATGAGGTGTGTGCCCGAAAACGAGCCGTGGGCCCGAAAACGAGCCGTGTGCCCGAAAATGAGTTGTGTGCTCCAAAACAAGCGATGAGTCCGAAAATGAGCCGTCTGCCCGAAATCGAGCCGTGAGCCTGAAAATTAGCCGTGTGCCCGAAATCGAGCCGTGTGCCCGAAAATGAGAGCTGTGTGCCTGAAAATGTGCCGTGGGCCCGAAAACGAGCTGTGAGTCCGAAAACAGGTCCAGTGCCCGAAAACGAGCCGTGTCCCCGAAAATGAGTTGTGTGCCCGAAAACGATCCGTGGGCCCAAAAATGAGAGCTGTGTGCCCGAAAATGAGCCGTGGGCCCGAAAAAAACAGTGAGTCCGAACACAGGTCGTGTGCCCGAAAACGAGCCAAGTGCCCGAAAATGAGTTGTGTGCCCGAAAACAAGCGGTGAGTACGAAAATGAGCCGTGTGCCCGAAATCGAGCCGTGAGCCCGAAAACGAGCCGTGTGCCAGAAAACGAGCCGTGTGCCCGAAAATGAGAGCAGTGTGCCCAAAAATGAGTCGTGTGCCCGAAAACGAGCCGTGTGCCCGAAAATGAGCTGTGAGTCCAAAAACGAGCCGTGTGGCCGAAAATGTGCCGTGTGCCCGAAAATGAGTTGTGTGCTCGAAAACGAGCCATGTGCTCGAAAACGAGCTGTGAGTTCAAAAATGAGTTGTGTGCCCGAAAATGAGCCGTGTGCCCGAAAACGAGCTGTGTGTCCAAAAATGGGCCGTGTGCCCGAAAACGAGTCGTGTGCCTGAAAATGAGAGCTGTGTGCCCGAAAGCGAGCTGTGTGCCCGAAAGTTAACCCTGTGCCCGAAAATGAGCTGTGTGTTCGAAAACGAGTGGTGTGCCCGAAAATGTGCTGTCTGCTTGAAAATGAGCCGTGTGCCCGAAAAAGGAGCTGTGTGCCCGAAAATGAGCTGTGAGTTACAAAACGAGCCGTGTGCCCGAAAATGAGCTGTGAGTCCAAAAACGAGCCGTGAGTCCGAAAATGAGTTGTGTGCCCGAAAATGAGCCGTGTGCCTGAAAACGAGCTGTGTGTCCAAAAATGGGTCGTGTGCTCGAAAAGGAGCCGTGTGCTCGAAAACGAGCCGTGTGCCCGAAAACGAGCTATGTGCCCGAAAGTTGACCCTGTGTCCGAAAATGAGCTGTGTGCTCGAAAACGAGCTGTGTGCCCGAAAATGTGCTGTCTGCTCGAAAATGAGCCGTGTGCCCGAAAAAGGAGCTATGTGCCCGAAAATGAGCTGTGAGTTACAAAACGAGCCGTGTGCCCGAAAATGAGCTGTGAGTCCGAAAACGAGCCGTGTGCCCGAAAAGGAGCTATGTGTCCGAAAATGAGCCGTGTGCCCAAAAACGAGCCGTGTGCCGGAAAACGAGCCGTGCGCCGAAAATGAGAGCTGTGAGTCCGAAAACGAGTCGTGTGCCCGAAAATGAGAGCTGTGTGCCCGAAAACGAGCTGTATGCCCGAAAGTTAACCCTGTGCCGGAAAATGAGCTGTGTTCGAAAACGAACTGTGTGCTAGAAAATGTGCTGTCTGCTCGAAAATGAGCCGTGTGCCCGAAAAAGGAGCTGCGTGCCCGAAAATGAGCTATGAGTTACAAAACGAGCCGTGTGCCCGAAAATGAGCTGTGAGTCCGAAAACGAGCTGTGAGTCCGAAAATGAGCCGTGTGCCCAAAAACGAGCCGTGTGCCCGAAAATGAGTTATGTGCCCGAAAATAAACCGTGTGCCTGAAAACGAGCTATGAGTCTGAAAACGAGCCGTGTGCACGGAAATGAGCCGTGTTCCCGAAAATGAGCCGTGTGCCCGAAAATGAGGTGTGAGTCCGAAAACGAGCCATCTGTTCGAAAATGAGCCGAGTGCCCGAGAGTGAGAGCTCTGTGCCCGAAAATGAGTTGTGTGCCCGAAAATGAGCCGCGTGCCCGAAAACGGGTCGTGTGCCCGAAAACGAGCCGTGTGCTCGAAAATGAGCTGTGAGTCGAAAAACAAGCCGTGTGGCCGAAAATGAGCCGTGTGCCCGAAAATGAGTTGTGTGCCCGAAAACGAGCTGTGAGTCCGAAAATGAGCTGTGTGCCCGAAAATGAGCCGTGTGCCCAAAAACGAGCTTTGTGTCCAAAAATGGGCCGTGTGCCCGAAAACGAGTTGTGAGTCCGAAAACGAGCCGTGTGCCCGAATATGAGAGCTGTGTGCCCGAACACGAGCTGTGTACCCAAAAGTCAACCCTGTGCCCGAAAATGAGCTGTGTGTTCGAAAACGAGCTGTCTACCCGAAAGTTAACCCTGTGCTCGAAAATGAGCCGTGTGCCCGAAAAAGGAGCTGTGTGCCCGAAAATGAGCTGTGAGTTACAAAACGAGCCGTGTGCCCGAAAATGAGCTGTGAGTCCGAAAACGAGCAGTGTGCCCGAAAACGAGCTGTGAGTCCGAAAATGAGTCGGGTGCCTAAAAACGAGCATTGTGCCCGAAAACGAGCTGTGTGCCGAAAATGAGAGCTGTGAGCCCAAAAATGAGCCGTGTGCCTAAAAACGAGCTGTGAGTCCGAAAATGATCCGTGTGCACGAAAATGAGCCGTGTGCCTCAAAACGAGCTGTGTGCTCGAAAATGAGCTGTGAGTCCGAAAACGAGCCGTCTGTCCGAAAATGAGCCGAGTGCCCGAATATGCGCCGTGTGCCCGAAAACGAGCTGTGTGTCCGAAAATGAGCCGTGTGCCCGAAAATGAGCCGTTCGCCCGAAAATGAGCTATGAGTTATAAAACGAGCCGTGTGCCCGAAAATTAACCATGAGTCCGAAAACGAGCAGTGTGCCCGAAAACGAGCTGAGTCCGAAAACAAGCCGTGTGCCCGAAAAGGAGCCGTGTGTCGAAAATGAGAGCTGTGTGCCCGAAAACGAGCTGTGTGCCCGAAAATGAGCTGTGAGTCGAAAAACGAGCCGTGTGCCCGAAATGAGCCGTGTGCCCGAAAATAACTTGAGTGCCCGAAAATGAGTTGTGTGTCCGAAAACGAGCTGGGAGTCCGAAAACGAGCTGTGAGTCCGAAAATGAGCCGTGTGCCCGAAAACGAGCTTTCTGTCCAAAAATGGGCCATGTGCCCGAAAACAAGTCGTGTGCTCGAAATGAGCCGTGTGCCCGAAAACGAGCTATGAGTCCGAAAACGAGCCGTGTGCCCGAAAATGAGAGTTGTGTGCCCGAACACGAGCTGTGTACCCGAAAGTTAACCCTGTGCCCGAAAATGAGCTGTGTTCGAAAACGGGCTGGGTACCGAAAGTTAACCCTATGCTCGAAAATGAGCCTTGTGCCCGAAAAAGAGTTGTGTGCCCGAAAATGAGCTATGAGTTACAAAACGAGCCGTGTGCCAGAAAATGAGCTGCGAGTCAGAAAACGAGCAATGTGCCCGAAAACGAGCTATGAGTCCGAAAATGAGCCGTGTGCCTAAAAATGAGCTGTGTGCCCGAAAACGAGCTGTGTGCCGAAAATGAGAGCTGTGAGCCCGAAAATGAGTTGTGTGCCAAAAAATGAGCCGTGTGCCTAAAAACGAGCTGTGAGTCCGAAAATGATCCGTGTGCACGAAAATGAGCCGTGTGCCTGAAAACGAGCTGTGTGCTCGAAAATGAGCTGTGAGTCCGAAAACGAGCCGTCTGTCCGAAAATGAGCCGAGTGGCCGAATACGCGCAGTGTGCCCGAAAACGAGCTGTGTGCCCGAAAACGAGCCGTGTGTCCGAAAATGGGCCATGTGCCCGAAAATGAGCCGTTCGACCGAAAATGAGCTATGAGTTATAAAACGAGCCGTGTGCCCGAAAATTAACCATGAGTTCGAAAACGAGCTGTGTCCGAAAACAAGTTGTGTGCCCGAAAAGGAGCCGTGTGTCGAAAATGAGAGCTGTGTGCCCGAAAATGAGTTGTGTGCCCGAAAATGAGCCGTGTAATTGAAAACGAGCTGTGAGTCCGAAAACGAGCCGTGTGCACAAAAACGAGCCATGTGCCCGAAAACGAGCCATGTGCCCGAAAATGAGCCGTGTGCCCGAAAATGAGTTGTGTGCTCGAAAATGAGGTGTGAGTCCAAAAATGAGCCAAGTGCCCGAATATGAGCCGTGAGCCCGAAAACGAGCTGTGTGCCTGAAAAGGAGCCGTGTGCCCGAAAACGAGTCGTTTGCCTGAAAACGAGCTGTGTGCTCGAAAATGAGTTTGGTGCCCAAAAATCAGCTGTGTACTCGAAAACGAGCTGTGAGTCCGAAAACGAGCTATGTGCCCGAAAATGAGTTTGGTGCCGAAAAATGAGCCGTGTGCCGGAAAACGAGCTGTGAGTCCGAAAACGAGCCGTGTGCCCGAAAATGAGCCGTGTGCCCGAAAATTAGCCGTTTGCCCGAAAACGAGCTGTGTGCCCGAAAATGAGCCGTGTGCGCAAAAACGAGCCATGTGCCCGAAAACGATCCGTGTGCCAAAAATGAGGTGTGTGCCCGAAAACGAGCCATGAGTCCAAAAACGAGCCGTATGGCCGAAAATGAGCCGTTTGCCTGAAAACGAGCCGTTTGCCTGAAAACGAGCTGTGTGCTCGAAAATGTGTTTTGTGCCCAAAAAAGAGACGTCTGCCCGAAAACGAGCCGTCTGCCTGAAAATTAGCCGTGAGTTCGCAAAGGAGCTCTAAGTCCGAAAACGAGCAGTGTGCCGGAAAACGAGCAGTGAGTCCGAAAATGAGTTGTGTGCCCAAAAACGAGCCGTGTGCCCGAACATGAGCTGTGACTCCGAAAAGGAGCCGTGTGCCCGAAAAGGAGCCGTGTGCCGAAAATGAGAGCTGTGCGCCCGAAAACGAGCCGTGTGCCCGAAAATGAGCTGTGAGTTCGAAAACGAGCCGTGTGCCCAAAAACGAGCCGTGTGCCCGAAAATAAGCTATGAGTCCGAAAATAAGCTGCGAGTCAGAAAACGAGCAATGTGCCCGAAAACGAGCTATGAGTCCGAAAATGAGCCGTGTGCCTAAAAATGAGCTGTGTGCCCGAAAACGAGCTGTGTGCCGAAAATGAGAGCTGTGAGCCCGAAAATGAGTTGTGTGCCAAAAAATGAGCCGTGTGCCTAAAAACGAGCTGTGAGTCCGAAAATGATCCGTGTGCACGAAAATGAGCCGTGTGCCTGAAAACGAGCTGTGTGCTCGAAAATGAGTTGTGAGTCCGAAAACAAGCCGTGTGCCCGAAAATGAGCCGCGTGCCCGAAAATTAGCCGTTTGCCCGAAAATGAGCCGTGTGCCCGAAAACGAGCCATGTGCCCGAAAACGATCCGTGTGCCGAAAATGAGGTGTATGCCCAAAAAGGAGCCGTGGCCCCGAAAACGAGCCGTGTGAGCCGTGTGCCTGAAAATGCGCTTTGATTCCAAAAACGAGCCGTGTCGCCGAAAATGAGCCGTGTGCCCTAAAATGAGTTGTGTGCCCGAAAACGACCCGTGTGCTCGAAAACAAGCTGTGTGCCCGAAAATGACCCGTGTGCCCGAAAACGAGCTCTGTGTCCAAAAATGGGTCGTGTGCCCGAAAACGAGCTGTGTTCCCGAAAATGAGTCGTGTGCCCGAAAACGAGCTGTGAGTCCGAAAACGAGCCGTGTGCCCGAAAATGAGTTGTGTGCCCGAAAATGAGCCGTGTGCCCAAAAACGAGCTGTGAGTCCAAAAACGAGCCGTGTGCCCGAAAATGAGTTGTGAGCCCAAAAACGAGTTGTGAGTTCGAAAACGAGCAGTGTGCCCGAAAATGAGCCGTGTGCCCGAAAGTGAGAGCTGTGTGCCCGAAAATAAGCTGTGTGCCCGAAAACGAGCGGTGATTCCAAAAACCAGTGGTGAGTCCAAAAACGAGCCGTGTGCCCAAAAATGAGCCATGAGCCCAAAAACGAGCCGTGTGCCCGAAAACAAGCCGTGTGCCCAAAAATGAGAGTTATGTGCCCGAAAATGAGTTGTGTGCCTGAAAATGAGCCGGGTGCCCGCAAACGAGCTGTGAGACCGAAAACGAACCGTGTGCCCGAAAACGAGCGGTGAGTCTAAAAACGAACCGTGTGCCCGAATCAAGTCGTGTGCCCGAAAATGAGCTGTGAGTCCAAAAACGAGCCCTGTGGCCGAAAATGAGCCGTGTGCCCGAAAATGAGAGTTATGTGCCCGAAAATGAGCCGGGTGACCGCAAACGAGCTGTGAGTCTGAAAACGAACCGTGTGCCCGAAAACGATCAGTGTGCCGAAAATGAGGTGTGTGCCCGAAAACGAGCCATGTGCCCGAAAACGAGCCGTGTGCCCAAAAATGAGCTGTGAGTCCAAAAACGAACCGTGTGCCCAAAAACGAGCCGTGTGCCCGAAAATGAGCTGTGAGTCCAAAAACAAACTGTCTGGCCGAAAATGAGCCGTGTGCCCGAAAATGAGTTGTGACTCCGAAAACGAGTCGTGTGCCCAAAAATGAGAGTTATGTGCCCGAAAATGAGTTGTGCCCCCGAAAATGAGCCGGGTGCCCGCAAATGAGCTGTGAGTCCGAAAACGAACCGTGTGCCCGAAAACGAGCCGTGTGCCCGAAAATGAGCTGTGAGTCCAAAAACGAACCGTGTGCCCGAAAACGAGCCGTGTGCCCGAAAATGAGCTGTGAGTCCAAAAACGAGCCGTGCGGCCGAAAATGAACCGTGTGCCCAAAAACGAGCGGTGAGTCCGAAAACGAGCCGTGAGCCCAAAAACGAGCCGTGTGCCCGAAAACAAGCTGTGTGCCCGAAAAGGAGAGCTGTGTGCCCGAAAATGAGTTGTGTGCCCGAAAATGAGCCGTGTGCTCGAAAACGAGTTGTTAGTCCGAAAACGATTCGTGTGCCAAAAATGGGCCGTGCCCGAAAACGTTCCGTGTGCCGAAAATGAGGTGTGTCTGAAAACGAGCTGTGTGCCCAAAAACGAGCTGTGAGTCAGAAAACGAGCTGTGAGTCCGAAAATGAGCTTTGAGTCCGAAAACGAGCCGTGTGCCCGAAAATGAGTTGTGTGCCAGAAAATGTGCCGTGTGCCAAAAAATGAGTTGTGGGTCCGAAAACGAGCTGTGAGTCTGAAAACGAGCAGTGTGCCCGAAAATAAGCTGTGTGCCCGAAAGTGAGAGCTGTGTGCCCGAAAATAAGTCGTGCGCCCGAAAACAAGCCGTGTGCCCGAAAATGAGAGCTGTGTGCCCGAAATTGAGCCGTGTGCGCGAAAACGAGTTGTGAGTCCGAAAACGGGTCGTGTGCCTGAAAACGAGCCGTGTGCCCGAAAATGAGCTGTGAGTCCAAAAACGAGCCGTGTGCCCGAAAAAGAGCGATGTCCCCGAAAATGAGTTATGTGCCTGAAAACGAGCCGTGTGCCCGAAAATGACCTGTGAGACCGAAAACGAGTTGTGAGTCCGAAAATGAGCCGTGTGCCCGAAAACGAGCTTTGTGTCCAAAAATGGGCCGTGCACCCGAAAACGAGCCGTGTGCCCGAAAATGAGCAGCGTGCCCGAAAATGAGCTGTGAGTCCGAAAACGAGTCATGTGCCTGAAAATGAGCTGTGAGTTACAAAACGAGCCATGTGCACAAAAATGAGTTGTGTGTCCGAAAACGAGCTGTGAGTCCGAAAATGAGCCGTGTGCCCAAAAACGAGCCGTGTGCCCAAAAACGAACCGGGTGCCCGAAAACGAACCTTGTGCCCGAAAATGAGCCGTGTGCCCAAAAATGAGTTGGGTGCTTGAAAATGTGGTGTAAGTCCGAAAACAAGCCATCTGTCCGAAAATGAGCCGAGTGCCCGAATACGAGCCGTGTGCCTGAGAATGAACGGTTTGCCCAAAAACGAGCTGTGTGCCCGAAAATGAGCCGTGTCTCCGAAAATGAGCCGTGTGCCCGAAAACGTGCTGTGTGCCTGAAAAGGAGCCGTGTGCCCGAAAACGAGCCGTTTGCCTAAAAACGAGCTGTGTGCCCGAAAATGAGTTTTGTGCCCAAAAAAGAGACGTCTGCCCGAAAACGAGCTGTGAGTCCGAAAACGAGCCGTCTGCCTGAAAATGAGCCGTGAGTTCGAAAAAGAGCTCTAAGTCCGAAAACGAGCAGTGTGCCGGAAAACGAGCAGTGAGTCCGAAAATGAGCCGTGTGCCCAAAAAGGCGCCGTGTGCCCGAAAACGAGCCGTGTGCCGAAAATGAGAACTGTGCGCCCGAAAACGAGCCGTGTGCCCGAAAATAAGCAGTGAGTCCAAAAACGAGCCGTGTGCCCAAAAACGAGCCGTGTGCCCGAAAATGAGCTGTGAGTCCAAAAACGAGCCGTGTGGCCGAAAATGAGCCGTGTGCCCGAAAATGAGTTGTGTGCCCAAAAATGAGCCGTGTGCCCGAACATGAGCTATGAGTCCAAAAACGAGATGTGAGTCCAAAAATGAGCCGTGTGCCCGAAAACGAGCTTTGTGTCCAAAAATGGGCCGTGCGCCCAAAAACGAGCTGTGAGTCCGAAAACGAGTCGTGTGCCCGAAAATTTGCTGTGAGTTACAAAACAAGCCGTGTGCCCGAAAATGAGCTGTGAGTCCGAAAACGAGCTGCGAGTCCGAAAATAAGCCGTGTGCCCCAAAACGAGCCGTGTGCCCGAAAACGAGCCGTGTGCCGAAAATGAGAGCTGTGTGCCCGAAAATGAGTTATGTGCCCGAAAATGAGCCGTGTGCCAGAAAACAAGCTATGAATCCGAAAATGAGCCGTGTGCCCAAAAATGAGTTGTGTGCTCGAAAATGAGGTGTAAGCCCGAAAACGAGCCATCTGTCCGAAAATGAGCCGAGTGCCCGAAAATGAGGTGCATGCCCGAATACGAGCCATCTCTCCGAAAATGAGCCGTCTGCCCGAAAACGTGTTGTGTGCCTGAAAAGGAGCCGTGTGCCCGAAAACGAGCCGTTTGCCTAAAAACGAGCTGTGTGCCCGAAAATGTGTTTTGTGCCAAAAAATGAGACGCGTGCCCGAAAACGATCTGTGAGTCCGAAAACGCGCCGTCTGCCCGAAAATGAGCCGTGTGTCCGAAAAAGAGCTCTGAGTCCGAAAACGAGCAGTGTGCCGGAAAACGAGCAGTGAGTCCGAAAATGAGCCGTGTGCCCAAAAACGAGCCGTGTGCCGAAAACGAGAGCTGTGCGCCCGAAAACGAGCTGTGTGCCTGAAAGTTAACCCCCTGCCCGAAAATGAGATGTGTGTTCCAAAACGAGCTGTGTGCCCGAAAATGTGTTGTCTGCTCGAAAATAAGCCGTCTTCCCGAAAATGGAGCTGTGTGCCTGAAAATGAGCTGTGAGTTATAAAACGAGCCGTGTGCCCGAAAATGAACCGTGAGTCCGAAAAAGTGCAGTGTGCCCAAAAACGAGCTGTGAGTCCGAAAACGAGCCGTGTGCCTAAAAACGAGCCGTGTGCCAAAAATGAGAGCTGTGTGCCAGAAAATGAGCTATGTGCTTGAAAACGAGCTGTGAGTCCGAAAACGAGCCGTGTGCCCGAAAACGAGCCGTGTGCCCGAAAATGAGGTGTGAGTCCAAAAATGAGCCGAGTGCCCGAATACGAGCCGTGAGCCCGAAAATGAGCAGTTTGCCCGAAAACGAGGTGTGTGTCCGAAAACGAGCCGTGTGCCCGAAAATGATCCGCGTGCCCGAAAATTAGCCGTTCGCCCGAAAACGGGCTGTGTGCCCGAAAATGAGTTGTGTGCCCAAAAACGAACCGTGTGCCCGAAAATGAGTTGTGTGCTCGAAAATGAGGTGTGAGTCCAAAAATGAGCTGTGTCGCCGAAAATGAGCCGTGTGCCCGAAAATGAATTGTGTGCCCGAAAACGAGCCGTGTGCCCGAAAATGAGTTGTGTGCCCGAAAATGACCCGTGTGCCCGAAAACAAGCTGTGAGTCCGAAAACGAGCTGTGTGCCCGAAAATGACCCGTGTGCCCGAAAACGAGCTCTGTGTCCGAAAATGGGCCGTGTGCCCGAAAATAAGTCGTGTGCCCGAAAACGAGCTGTGAGTCTGAAAACGAGCCGTGTGCCCGAAAATGAGTTGTGAGTCTAAAAACGAGTTGTGAGTTCGAAAACGAGCAGTGTGCCCGAAAATGAGCCGTGTGCCCGAAAGTGAGAGCTGTTAGCCCAAAAATAAGCTGTGTGCCCGAAAACGAGCGGTGAGTCCAAAAGCGAGCCGTGTGCCCAAAAACGAGCCGTGTGCCCAAGAATGAGAGTTATGTGACCGAAAATGAGTTGTGTGCCCGAAAAGGAGCCGGGTGCCCGCAAACGAGCTGTGAGTCCGAAAACGAACCGTGTGCCCGAAAAACGAGCCGTGTGCCCGAAAATGAGCTGTGATTCCAAAAACGAACCGTGTGCCCGAAAGCGAGCTGGGTGCCCGAAAATGAGATGTGAGTCCAAAACCGAGCCGTGTGGCTAAAAATGAGCCGTGTGCCCGAAAATGAGTTGTGTGCCCGAAAACGAGCCGTGTGCCCGAAAATGAGTTGTATGCCCGAAAACTAGCCGTGTGCCTGAAAACGAGCTGTGAGTCCGAAAACGAGCTGTGAGTCCGAAAATGAGTTGTGTGCCCGAAAATGAGCAGTGTTCCCGAAAACGAGCTTTGTGTCTAAAAATGTGCCCTGTTCCCAAAAACGGGCCGTGTGCCCGAAAATGAGCCGTGTGCACTAAAACGAGCTGTGAGTCCGAAAACGTGCCGTGTGCCCGAAAATGGGAGCTGTGTGCCCGAAAACGAGCAGTGTGCCCGAAAACGAGCTATGTGCCCGAAAGTTAACCCTGTGCCCGAAAATGAGCTGTGTTCAAAAACGAGCTGTGTGCCCGAAAATGTGCTGTCTACTCGAAAATGAGCCCTGTGCCCGAAAAAGGAGCTGTGTGCCGAAAATGAGCTGTGAGTTACAAGACGAGCCGTGTGCCTGAAAAGGAGCTGTGAGTCCGAAAACGAGCAGTGTGCCCGAAAACGAGCAGTGAGTCTGAAAATGAGGCGTGTGCCCAAAATAGAGCCGTGTGCCCGAAACTGAGAGCTGTGTGCCCGAAACTTAACCCTTTGCCCGAAAATGAGCTGTGTGCCCGAAAATGTGCTGTCTGCTCGAAAATGAGCCGTGTGCCCGAAAAAGGAGCTACGTGCCCGAAAATGAGCTGTGAGTTAAAAACGAGCCCTGTGCCCGAAAATGAGCTGTGAGTCCGAAAACGAGCAGTGTGCCCGAAAATGAGCCGTGTGCCCAAAAACGAGCTGTGAGTCCGAAAACGAGCCGTGTGCCCGAAAACGAGCCGTGTGCCCGAAAACGAGCTGTGAGTCCGAAAACGAGCTCTGAGTCCGAAAATGAGTTGTGTGCCCGAAAATGAGCCGTGTGCCCGAAAACGAGCTTTGTGTCCAAAAAGGTGCCGTGTGCCCGAAAACGAGCCGTGCGCCCGAAAATGACCGTGTGCCCGAAAGAGCCGTGTGCCGAAAATGAGAGTTGTGTGCCCGAAAACGAGCAGTGCCCTAAAGTTAACCCTGTGCCCGAAAATGAGCTGTGTGTTCAAAAACAAGCTGTGTGCCCGAAAATGTGTTGTCTGCTCGAAAATGAGCCGTGAGTTACAAAACGAACCGTGTGCCCGAAAATAAGTTGTGACTCTGAAAAAGAGCCGTGTGCCCGAAAACGAGCTGTGAGTCCGAAAACGAGCCGTGTGCCCGAAAAAAAGCCGTGTGCCGAAAATGAGATTATGTGCCCGAAAATGAGTTATGTGCCAGATAATGAGCCGTGTGCCGAAATCGAGCCGTGGGCCCGAAAACAAGCCGTGTGCCCGAAAATGAGTTGTGTGCCCGAAAATGACCCGTCTGCTCGAAAACGAGCTGTGTGTCCAAAAATGGGCCGTGTGCCCGAAAATGAGAGCTGTGTGCCCGAAAATGAGTTGTGCGCCCGAAAATGTGCCGTGTGCCCGAAAACGAGCTGTGAGTCCGAAATGAGCCATGTGCCCGAAAATGAGTTGTGATTCAAAAAACGAGCTGTGAGTCCGAAAACGAGCCGTGTGCCCGAAAATGAGCCGTGTGCCCGAAAGTGAGAGTTGTGTGCCCGAAAATGAGTTGTGTGCCCGAAAATAAGCCGTGTGTCCGAAAACGAGCGGTGAGTCCGAAAATGAGCTGTGCGTTCAAAAATGAGCCGTGTGCCCGAAAATGAGCTGTGAGTCCAAAAACGAGCCGTGTAGCCAAAAATGAGCCGTGTGCCCGAAAATGAGTGTGCGCCCGAAAACGAGTCGTGTGCTCGAAAATGAGTTGTGTGCCCGAAAATGTGCCGTGTGCCCGAAAACGAGCTGTGAGTCCGAAAATGTGCAGTGTGCCCGAAAATGAGCCGTGTGCTCAAAAGTGAGAGCTGTGTGCCCGAAAATGAGTTGTGTGCCCGAAAATAAGCCGAGTGCCTGAAAACGAGCGGCGAGTCCGAAAACGAGCCGTGAGCCCGAAAACAAGCCGTGTGCCTGAAAATGAGAGCTGTGTGCCCGAAAATGAGCCGTGTGCCCGAAAACGAGCTGTGGGTCGAAAACGAGCCGTGTGCCCGAAAATGAGAGCTGTGTGCCCGAAAATTAGTTGTGGCGCCTGAAAATGTACCGTGTGCCCGAAACTGAGCTGTGAAGTCCCGAAAATGAGTTGTGATTCCGAAAACGAGCTGTGAGTCCGAAAACAAGCAGTGTGCCCAAAAATGAGCCGTGTGCCGAAAGTGAGAGCTGTGTGTCCGAAAATGAGTTGTGTGCCCGAAAATAAGCCATGTGCCGAAACGAGCGGCGAGTTCGAAAACTTGCCGTGAGCCCGAAACGAGCCGTGTGCCAGAAAACGAGCCGTGTGCCCGAAAATGAGAGCTGTGTGCCCGAAAATGAGTTGTGCGCAGCCGAAAACGAGCCGTGAGTCGAAAAACGAGCCGCGTGCCCGAAAATGAGAGCTGTGTGCCCGAAAACGACCAGTGTGCCCTAAAGTTAACCTGTGCCCGAAAATGAGCTATGAGTTACAAAACGAGCCGGTGCCCGAAAATGAGTTGTGAGTCTGAAAAAGAGCCGTGTGCCCGAAAACGAGCTGTGAGTCAGAAAGCGAGCCGTGCGCCGAAAATGAAGTTGTGTGCCCGAAAATGAGTTATGTGCCCGAAAATGAGCCGTGTGTCGAAACGAGCCGTGGGCCCGAAAACAAGCCGTGTGCCCGAAAACGAGCCCTGTGCCCGAAAACGATCCGTGTGCCGAAAACGATCCGCGGCCCAAAAACGAGCCATGAGCCCGAAAACGATCCGTGGGCCCGAATCGAGTCGTGGGCCCGAAAACGAGCCGTGTGCCCGAAATGAGGCTGTGAGCCCGAAAAGGAAGCTGTGAGTCCAAAAACGAGCCGTGTGGCCGAAAATGAGCTGTGTGCCCGAAAATGACTTGTGTGCCAAAAACGAGCCGTGTGCCCGAAAACAAGCTGTGAGTCCGAAAATGAGTTGTGTGCCCGAAAATGACACGTGTGCCCGAAACAAGCTGTGGGTCCGAAAACGAGCCGTGTGCCCGAAAATGAGAGCTGTGTGCCCGAAAATTAGTTGTGCTACTGAAAATGTACCGTGTGCCCGAAACTGAGCTGTGAGTCCGAAAATGAGTTGTGATTCCGAAAACGAGCTGTGAGTCCGAAAACAAGCAGTGTGCCCAAAAATGAGCCGTGTGCCCGAAAGTGAGAGCTGTGTGTCCGAAAATGAGTTGTGTGCCCGAAAATAAGCCATGTGCCCGAAAACGAGCGGCGAGTTCGAAAACTTGCCGTGAGCCCGAAAACGAGCCGTGTGCCAGAAAACGAGCCGTGTGCCAGAAAATGAGAGCTGTGTGCCCGAAAATGAGTTGTGTGCCCGAAAAGGAGCCGTGAGTCCGAAAACGAGCCGCGTGCCCGAAAATGAGAGCTGTGTGCCCGAAAACGACCAGTGTGCCCTAAAGTTAACCCTGTGCCCGAAAATGAGCTATGAGTTACAAAACGAGCCGGGTGCCCGAAAATGAGTTGTGAGTCTGAAAAAGAGCCGTGTGCCCGAAAACGAGCTGTGAGTCAGAAAGCGAGCCGTGCGCCGAAAATGAGAGTTGTGTGCCCGAAAATGAGTTATGTGCCCGAAAATGAGCCGTGTGCCGAAAACGAGCCGTGGGCCCGAAAACAAGCCGTGTGCCCGAAAACGAGCCCTGTGCCCGAAAACGATCCGTGTGCCGAAAACGAGCCGCGGGCCCAAAAACGAGCCATGAGCCCGAAAACGATCCGTGGGCCCGAAATCGAGTCGTGGGCCCGAAAACGAGCCGTGTGCCCGAAAATGAGCTGTGAGCCCGAAAAGGAGCTGTGAGTCCAAAAACGAGCCGTGTGGCCGAAAATGAGCTGTGTGCCCGAAAATGACTTGTGTGCCCAAAAACGAGCCGTGTGCCCGAAAACAAGCTGTGAGTCCGAAAATGAGTTGTGTGCCCGAAAATGACACGTGTGCCCGAAAACGAGCTGTGTGCCCGAAAACGAGCCGTGTGCCCGAAAATGTGCCGTGTGCTCGAAAACGAGCTTTGAGTCCGAAAACGAGCTGTGTGCTTGAAAATGAGAGCTGTGTGCCCGAAAATGAGTTGTGTGCACGATAATGTGCCGTGTGCCAAAAACGAGCTGTGAGTCCGAAAACGAGTCGTGTGCCCGAAAATGAGTTATGAGTCCAAAAACGAGCTGTGTGCCCGAAAATGAGCCGTGTGCCCAAAAGTGAGAGGTGTGTGCCCAAAAATGAGTTGTGTGCCCGAAAATTAGTTGTGTGCACGAAAATAAGCCGTGTGCCCAAAAAACGAGCGGTGAGTTTTAAAACGAGCCGTGAGCCCGAAAACGAGCCGTGTGCCCGAAAATGAGAGCTGTGCCCGAAAACGAGCCGTGTGCCCGAAAACGACCCGTGAGCCCGAAAATGAGAGCTGTGTGCCCGAAAATGAGTTGTGTGCCGAAAAACGTGTCGTGTGCCCGAAAACGAGCCGTGTGACCGAAAATGAGATGTGAGTTCAAAAACGAGCCGTGTGCCTGAAAATGAGCTGTGAGTCCAAAAACGAGCCGTGTGCTCGAAAATGAGTTGTGAGTCCGAAAACGAGAGCTGTGTGCCCGAAAATGAGTTGTGTCCCCGAAAATAAGCCGTGTGCCCGAAAATGAGCCGTGAGTCCGAAAACGAGCCGTGTGCCCGAAAATGAGAGCTGTGTGCCCGAAAACGAGAAGTGTGCCCTAAAGTTAACCCTGTGCCCGAAAATGAGCTGTGAGTTACAAAACGAACCGTGTGCCCGAAAATGAGTTGTGAGTCTGAAAAAGAGCCGTGTGCCAAAAACGAACTGTGAGTCCGAAAACGAGCCGTGTGCCCGAAAACGAGCCGTGTGCCGAAAATGAGAGTTGTGTGCCCGAAAATGAGCCGAGCCGTGTGCCCGAAAACGATCCGAGCCGTGTGCCCGAAAACGATCCGAGGGCCCTAAATCGAGCCTTGTGCCCGAAAATGAGCTGTTAGCCCGAAAAGGAGCTGTGAGTCCAAAAACGAGCCGTGTGGCCGAAAATGAGCTGTGTGCCCGAAAATGACTTGTGTGCCCAAAAACGAGCCGTGTGCCCGAAAACAAGCTGTGTGTTCCAAAATGAGTTGTGTGCCCGAAAATGTGCCGTTTGCTCGAAAACGAGCTTTGAGTCCGAAAACGAGCCGTGTGCTTGAAAATGAGAGCTGTGTGCCCAAAAATGAGTTGTGTGCACGATAATGTGCTGTGTGCCCAAAAACGAGCTGTGAGACCGAAAACGAGTCGTGTGCTCGAAAATGAGTTGTGAGTCCGAAAACGAGCTGTGTGCCAGAAAATGAGCCGTGTGCCCGAAAGTGAGAGGAGTGTGCCCGAAAATGAGTTGTGTGCACGAAAATAAGCCGTGTGCCCGAAAACGAGCGGTGAGTCTGAAAACGAGCCGTGTGCCCGAAAACGAGCCGTGAGCCCGAAAACGAGCCGTGTGCCCGAAAACGACCCGTCAGCTCGAAAACGAGCTGTGTGCCCGAAAATCAGTTGTGTGCCCGAAAACGAGCTGTTAGTCTGAAAACAGGTCGTGTGCCTGAAAACGAGCCGTGTGCCCGAAAATGAGCTGTGAGTCCAAAAATGAGCCGTGTGACCGAAAACGAGTTGTGTACCCGAAAACGAGCCGTGTGCCCGAAAATGAGTTTTGTGCCGGAAAACGAGCTGTGTGCCCGAAAGTTAACCCTATGCCCGAAAATGAGCCGTGTGTTCGAAAACGAGCTGTATGCCCGAAAATGTGCTATCTGGTCGAAAATGAGCCGTGTGCCCGAAAAAAGAGCTGCGTGCCCGAAAATGATCTGTGAGTCCGAAAACAAGCTGTGAGTCCGAAATGAGCCGTGTGCCCAAAAACGAGCCGTGTGCCGAAAACGAGCCGTGTGCCGAAAATGAGAGCTATGTGCCCAAAATGAGCTGGGTGCCCAAAAACGAGTCGTGTGCCCGAAAACGAGCCGTGTGTTCGAAAATGAGCTGTGTGTCCAAAAACGAACCGTGTGGCAAAAAATGAGCCGTGTGCCCGAAAGTGAGTTGTGTGCCTGAAAACGAGCCGTGTGCCCGAAAATGAGTTGTGTGCCCGAAAACGAGCCGTGTGCCCAAAAACGAGCTGTGAGTATGAAATCGAGCTGTGAGTCCGAAAATGAGTTGTGTGCCCGAAAATGAGCCATGTGCCCGAAAACGAGCTTTGTGTGCAAAAATGTGCCGTGTGCCCGAAAACGAGCCGTGAGTCTGAAAACGAGCCGTGTGCCCGAAAATGAGAGCTGTGTGCCCGAAAACGAGCAGTGTGCCCTAAAGTTAACCTTGTGCCCGAAAATGAGCTGTGTGTTCAAAAACGAGCTGTGTGCCCGAAAATGTGCTGTCTGCTCGAAAATGAGCCGTGTGCCCGAAAAAGGAGCTGTGTGCCCGAAAATGAGCTGTGAGTTACAAAACGAGCCGTGTGCCCGAAAATGAGCTGTGTGTATGAAAAAGAGCAGTGTGCCCGAAAACGAGCTGTGAGTCCGAAAATGAGCTGTGTGCCTGAAAACGATCCGTGTACCGAAAATGAGCCGTGTGCTTTAAAATGAGAGCTGTGTGCCCGAAAATGAGTTGTGTGCACGATAATGTCCCGTGTGCCCAAAAACGAGCTGTGAGTTCGAAAACGAGCCGTGTGCCCAAAAATGAGTTGTGACTCTGAAAACCAGCTGTGTGCCCGAAAATGAGCTGTCAGTCCAAAAACGAGCCGTGTGGCCGAAAATGAGCCTTGTGCCCAAAAACAAGTTGTGTACCCGAAAACGAGCCGTGTGCCTGAAAATGAGTTTTGTGCCCGAAAACGAGCTGTGTGCCCGAAAGTTAACCCTCTGCCCGAAAATGAGCCGTGTGTTCGAAAACGAGCTGTATGCCCGAAAATGTGCTGTCTGCTCGAAAATAAGTCGTGTACCCGAAAAAGGAGTTGCGTGCCCGAAAATGAGCTGTGAGTCCGAAAACGAGCTGTGAGTCCGAAAATTAGCCGTGTGCCCAAAAACGAGCCGTGTGCCTGAAAACGAGCCGTGTGCCCGAAAATGAGTTATGGGCCCGGAAATGAGCCGTGAGCCTGAAAACGAGCTATGAGCCGTGTGCTATAAAATGAGGCGTGAGTCCGAAAATGAGCCATCTGTCCGAAAATGAGCCGACTGCCCGAATATGAGCCGTGTGCCCGAAAATGAACGGTTTGCCCAAAAACGAGCTGTGTTCCCGAGAACAAGCCGTGCCTCCGAAAATGAGCCGTGTGCCCGAAAACGTGCTGTGTGCCTGAAAAGGAGCCGTGTGCCCGAAAACGAGCCGTTTGCCTGAAAATGAGCTGTGTGCCCGAAAATGAGTTTTGTGCCCAAAAATGAGACGTGTGCCCGAAAACGAGCTGTGAGTCCGAAAATCAGTTGTGTGCCCAAAAATGACCCGTGTGCCCGAAAACGAGCTGTGTGTCCAAAAATGGGCCGTGTGCCCGAAAACGAGCCGTGTGCCTGAAAATGTGCCGTGTGCTCGAAAACGAGCTTTGAGTCCGAAAACGAGCCGTGTGCTCGAAAATGGGAGCTGTGTGCCCGAAAATGAGTTGTTTGCACGATAATGTGTCGTGTGCCCAAAAAGGAGCTGTGAGTCCGAAAACGAGCCGTGTGCCCAAAAATGAGTTGAGTCCGAAAACGAGTTGTGTGCACGAAAATGAGCCGTGTGCCCGAAAGTGAGAGGTGTGTGCACGAAAATGAGTTGTGTGCCCGAAAATAAGCCGTGTGCCCGAAAACAAGCGGTGAGTCCGAAAACGAGCCGCGTGCCCGAAAACGAGCCGTGAGCCCGAAAACGAGCCGTGTGCCCGAAAACGAGCCATGTGCTCGAAAATGAGAGCTGTGTGCCCGAAAATGAGTTGTGTGCACGAAAACGAGCCGCGAGCCCGAAAACGAGCCCTGTGCCCGAAAATGAGAGCTATGTGCCCGAAAATGAGTTGTGTGCCCGAAAACGAGCTGTGAGTCCGAAAATAGGTCGTGTGCCCGAAAGTTAACCCTGTGCCCGAAAATGAGCTATGTGTTCGAAAACGAGCTGTATGCCCGAAAATGTGCTGTCTGCTCAAAAATGAGTCGTGTGCCCGAAAAATGAGCTGCGTGCCCGAAAATGAGCTGTGAGTTATAAAACCAGCTGTGTGCCCGAAAATGAGCTGTGAGTCCGAAAACGAGCAGTGTGCTCGAAAACGAGCTGTGAGTCCGAAAATGAGCCGTGTGCCAAAAAACGAGCCGTGTGCCGAAAATGAGAGCTGTGTGCCCGAAAATGAGCCGTGTGCCTGAAAACGAGCTATGAGCCGTGTGCTATAAAATGAGGTGTGTGTCCGAAAATGAGCCCTCTGCACGAAAATGAGCCGACTGCCCATATACGAGCCGTGTACCCGAAAATGAACGGTTTGCCCAAAAACGAGCTGTGTGCCCGATAACGAGCCGTGTCTCCTAAAATGAGCCGTGTGCCCGAAAACGTGCTGTGTGCTTGAAAAGGAGCCGTGTGCCCGAAAACGAGCTATGAGTCCGAAAACAAGCTGTGAGTCCGAAAACGAGCCGTCTGCCCGAAAATGAGCCGTGAGTCCGAAAATGAGCTCTGAGTCCGAAAACGAGCAGTCTGTTGGAAAACGAGCAATGAGTCTGAAAATGAGCCGTGTGCCCAAAAATGTGCCCTGTGTCGAAAATGAGAGCTGTGTGCCCGAAAACGAGCTGTGTCCCCGAAAGTTAACCTTGTGCCCGAAAATGTGCTGTGTGTTCGAAAACGAGCTGTGTGCCTGAAAATGTGTTGTCTGCTCGAAAACAAGCCGTGTGCCTAAAAAAGGAGCTGTGTGCCCAAAAATGAGCTGTGACTTATAAAACGAGCCGTGTGCCCGAAAACGAGCTGTGAGTCCGAAAACGAGCCGTGTGCCTAAAAACGAATAGCGTGCCCGAAAACGAGCCGTGTGCCGAAAATGAGAGTTGTGTGCCTAAAAATGAGTTGTGTGCCCGAAAATGAGCCGTGTGCTTGAAAACGAGTTGTGAGTCCGAAAACGAGCCGTGTGCATGAAAATGAGCCGTGGGCCCGAAAATGAGCCGTGTGCCCGAAAATGAGTTCTGTCCTCGAAAATGGGGTGTGAGTCCGAAAACGAGCCGTCTGTCCAAAAATGAGCCGAGTGCCCGAATACGAGCCGTGTGCACGAAAATGCGCATTTTGCACGAAAATGAGCTATGTGCCCGAAAACGAGCCGTGTGTCCGAAAGTGAGCCGTGTGCCCGAAAACGTGCTGTGTGCCTGAAAAGGAGCCGTGTGCTCGAAAACGAGCCGTTTGCCTGAAAACGAGCTGTGTGCCCGAAAATGAGTTTTGTACCCAAAAATGAGTCGTGTTCCCAAAAATGAGCTGTGAGTCCGAAAACGAGCCGTGTGCCCGAAAATGAGCCGGGTGCCCGAAAATTAGCCGTTTGACCAAAAATGAGCTGTGTGCCCGAAAATGAGCCGTGTGCCCCAAAACGAGCCATTTGCCCGAAAACGAGCCGTGTGCCCGAAAATGAGTTGTGAGCCCGAAAACGAGCCGTGTGGCTGAAAATGAGCCGGGTGCCCGAAAATGAGTTGTGTTCCCGAAAACGAGCCGTGTAACCGAAAATGAGTTGTGTGCCCAAAAACGAGTCGTGGGCCCGAAAACGAGCTGTGAGTCCGAAAATGAGTTGTGTGCCCGAAAATGAGCCGTGTGCCCGAAAACGAGAGTTGTGTGTCCAAAAATGGGCCGTGTGCCCCGAAAACGAGCCGTGCGCCCGAAAATGACCCGTGTGCCAAAAAACGAGCTGTGAGTCCGAAAACGAGTCGTGTTCCCGAAAATGAGTTGTGAGTCCGAGAACGAGCTGTGAGTCCGAAAATGAGCAGTGTGCCAGAAAATGAGTCGTGTGCCCGAAAGTGAGAGTTGTGTGCTCGAAAATGAGTTGTGTGCCCTAAAATAAGCCGTGTGCCCGAAAACGAGCGGTGAGTCCCAAAACGAGCCGTGTGCCCGAAAACGAGAGCTGTGTGCCCGAAAACGAGTTGTGTGCCCGAAAATGAGCCGTGTGCCCGAAAACGAGCTGTGAGTCCGAAAACGGGTCGTGTGCCCGAAAACGAGCCGTGTGCCCGAAAATGAGCTGAGTCCAAAAACGAACCGTGTTGCCGAAAATGAGCCGTGTGCTAGAAAATGAGTTGTGTTCCCGAAAATGAGCCGTGTGCCTGAAAATGAGTTGTGTGCCCGAAAACGAGCTGTGAGTCCAAAAATGAGCCGTGTGCCCGAAAACGTGCTTTGTGTCCAAAAATGGGCCGTGTGCCCGAAAACGAGCCATGTACCCGAAAATGAGCCGTGTGCCCGAAAACGAGCTGAGTCCGAAAACGAGTCATAGCTCATTTTCGGGCAAACGACTTGTTTTGTAACTCACAGCTCATTTTCGAGCACGCAGCTCCTTTTTCAGGCACACGGCTCATTTTCGAGCAGACAACACATTTTCGGGCTCACAGCTCATTTTCGAAGACAGGGTTAACTTTCGGGCACACAGCTCGTTTTCGGGCACACAGCTCTCATTTTCGGGCACACGGCTCATTTTCGGACTCACGGCTCATTTTCGGGCACATGACTCAGTTTCGAGCACACGGCTCGTTTTCGGGCACACGGCCCATTTTTGCACATACAGCTCGTTTTCGGCCGCACGGGTCATTTTCGGGCACACAACTCATTTTCGGACTCACACTTAATTTTCGAGCACACAACTCATTTCCGGGCAAACGTCACATTTTCGAGCACACGGCTCATTTTCGTGCACATGGCTCGTTTTCGGACTCACAGCTCGTTTTTAGGCACACGGCTCATTTTCGTGCACATAACCCATTTTCGGACACACAGCTCTCATTTTCGGCACACGCCTCGTTTTAGGGCACACAGCTCGTTTTTGGGCACACGGCTCATTTTCGGACTCACAGCTCGTTTTTGGGCACACTGCTCGTTTTG
Organism: Camellia japonica; assembly: GCA_030407325.1. NCBI lineage: Eukaryota > Viridiplantae > Streptophyta > Magnoliopsida > Ericales > Theaceae > Camellia > Camellia japonica. The sequence goes on along the minus strand of JAPPVO010002010.1, from coordinate 6,791 downwards.
TAACTCACAACTCATTTTCGGGTACACAGCTCGTTTTCAGGCACACTGCTCGTTTTCTGGCACACGGCTCATTTTCGGACTCACAGCTCGTTTTCGGGCAAACGGCTCATTTTCGGGCACACGGCTTGTTTTCGGGCATACGATCCATTTTTGGACACATAGCTCGTTTTCGGAGACACGGCTCATTTTCGGGAACACAACTCGTTTTCGGACTCACAGCTCCTTTTCTGGCACACGGCTCGTTTTCAGGCACACAACTCATTTTCGGGCACATGGCTAGTTTTCGAGCACACAACTCATTTTCTGGAACACGGCTCATTTTCGGCCACACGGCTCGTTTTCGGGCACACGGCACATTTTCGGGCACAAAACTCATTTTCGGGCACACAGCTCTCATTTTCGGGCACACGTCTCATTTTCGGACTGACAGCTCGTTTTCGGGAACACGGCCCATTTTTGGACACACAGCTCGTTTTCGGGCAGACGGCTCATTTTCGGGCACACAGCTCGTTTTGGGACTCACAGCTCATTTTTTGGCACACGGCTCGTTTTCGGGCACACAACTCAATTTCGGGCAGACGGCTCGTTTTCGGGCACACAACTCATTTTCTGGCACACGGCTCATTTTCGGCCACACGGCTCGTTTTTGGACTGACAGCTCATTTTCAGGCACACGGCTCGTTTTCGGACTCACAGCTCGTTTTCGGGCAAACGGCTGATTTTTTGGCATAAAACTCATTTTCGGGCAGACAGCTCGTTTTTCGGCAAAACGGCTCGTTTTCGGGCACACGGCTTCTTTTCAGGCACACGGCTCATTTTCGGGCACGCGGCTCGTTTTGTAACTTATAGCTCATTCTCGGGCACACTGCTCGTTTTCGGGCACACAGCTCTCATTTTCAGGACACGGCTCGTTTTTGGGCACACGGCTCATTTTCGGGCAAGCGGCTAATTTTCGGGCAGACGGCTCCTTTTCGGACTCACAGCTCGTTTTCGGGCACACGACTCATTTTTGGGCACCAAACTCATTTTCGGGCACACAGCTAGTTTTCAGGCAAACGGGTCGTTTTCGTGCACACGGCTCCTTTCCAGGCACACGACTTATTTTCAGACACACGTTTTCGGGCACAGGGCTTATTTTCGGACACACGGCTCGTTTTCGGGCACACGGCTCGTTTTCGGGCAAACTGCTCGTTTTCGGGCAAACTGCTCATTTTCGGGCACTCGGCTCATTTTCGGACAGACGGCTCGTTTTCGGACTCACACCTCATTTTTGAGCACACAACTCATTTTTGGGCACACGGCTCATTTTCGGCCGCACGTCTCGTTTTTGGACTCACAGCTCATTTTCAGGCACACGGCTAGTTTTCGGGCACATGGCTCGTTTTCGGACTCACAGCTCGTTTTCGGGCACATTGCTCGTTTTCGGACTCACGGTTTATTTTCGGGCACACGGCTCGTTTTATAACTCACAGCTCATTTTCGGGCACATAGCTCCTTTTTCAGGCACAAGGCTCATTTTCGAGCGGAAAGCACATTTTCGGGCACACAGCTCGTTTTCGAACACACAGCTCATTTCGGGCACAGGGTTAACTTTCAGGCACACAGCCCGTTTTCGGGCACACTGCTCGTTTTCGGGCACACAGCTCACATTTTCGGCACACGGCTCGTTTTCGGGCACACGGCTCGTTTTCGGACTCACGGCTCGTTTTCGGACTCACAGCTCGTTTCCAGGCAAACGGCTTGTTTTCGGGCACACGGCTCCTTTTTAGGTACACAGCACGTTTTCGGGCACATGGCTTATTTTTGGGGACACGGCTCGTTTTCGGGCACACCACTCGTTTTTGGGCAAACCGTTCATTTTCGGGCACACGGCTCGCATTCGGGCACTCGGCCCATTTTCGAACAGATGGCTCGTTTTCGGACTCACACCTCATTTTCGAGCACACAACTCATTTTTGGGCAGACGGCTCATTTTTGGGCACACGGCTCATTTTCGTGCACACGGCTCGTTTTGGGACTCATAGCTCGTTTTCAGGCACACGGCGCATTTTCGGGCACATAACTCATTTTCGGGCACACAGCCCTCATTTTCGGCACACGGCTCGTTTTTGGGCACACAGCTCATTTTCAGACTCACAGCTCGTTTTCGGGCACATTGCTCGTTTTCGGACTCACAACTCATTTTCGGGCAAACGACTTGTTTTGTAACTCACAGCTCATTTTCGGGCACGCAGCTCCTTTTTCGGGCACACGGCTCGTTTTCGAGCAGACAACACATTTTCGGGCACACAGCTCATTTTCAAACACAGCTCATTTTCAAGCACAGGGTTAACTTTCGGGCACACAGCTCGTTTTCGGGCACACAGCTCGTTTTCGGGCACACAGATCTCATTTTCGGGCCCACGGCTCGTTTTCGGGCACACGGCCCATTTTTGCACATACAGCTCATTTTCAGCCGCACGGGTCATTTTCGGGCACACAACTCATTTTCGGACTCACACCTGATTTTCGAGCACACAACTCATTTTCGGGCAAACGTCACATTTTCGGGCACACGGATCATTTTCTTGCACACGGCTCATTTTCGGACTCACAGCTCGTTTTTAGGCACACGGCTCATTTTCGTGCGCATAACTCATTTTCGGACACACAGCTCTCATTTTCGGGCACACAACTCGTTTTTGGGCACACGGCTCATTTTCGGACTCACAGCTCGTTTTCGGGCACTCTGCTCGTTTTCAGACTCACAGCTCATTTTCGGGCACACGGCTCGTTTTGTAACTCACAGCTCATTTTCGGGCACACAACTCATTTTCGAACTCACAGCTCGTTTTCGGAGTCACAACTCATTTTCAGGCACACGGCTCGTTTTCGGGCACACAGCTCATTTTTGGCCACACGGCTCGTTTTTGGACACACGGCTCATTTTCGGGCAGACGCCTCGTTTTCGGGCACACGACCCGTTTTCGGACTCACAGCTCGTTTTCGGGCACACGGCACCTTTTCGGGCACACAACTCATTTTCGGGCACACAGCTCTCATTTTCGGGCACACGGCTCGTTTTCGGGCACACGGCTCGTTTTCGGACTCACGGCTCATTTTCGGGCACACGGCTTATTTTCGGGCACACAGCTCTCACTTTCGGGCACAGGGCTCATTTTCGGGCCCACTGCTCGTTTTCGGACTCACAGCTCATTTTCGGAATCACAGCTCGTTTTCGGGCACACGGCACATTTTCAGGCACACAACTCATTTTCGGGCACACAGATCTCATTTTCAGGCACACGGTTCGTTTTCGGACTCACAGCTCGTTTTCGGGCACATGGCTCATTTTCGGGCACAAAGCTCGTTTTCGTGCACACGGCCCATTTTTGGACACAGCACGTTTTCGGGCACCCGGCTCATTTTCGGGCACACAACTCGTTTTCGGACTCGCAGCTCATTTTCAGACTCACAGCTCGTTTTCGGGCACAAAACTCATTTTTTGGCACACGGCTCATTTTCGGGCACACAACTCATTTTCAGGCACACGGCTCATTTTCGGCCACACGGCTCGTTTTTGGAATGACAGCTCATTTTTAGGCACACGGCTCGTTTTCGGGCACACGGCTCCTTTTCAGGCACACAGCACGTTTTTGGACACACGGCTCATTTTCGGAGACACGGCTCGTTTTCGGGCACACAGCTCGTTTCTGGGCAAACCGTTCATTTTCGGGCACACGGCTCGTACTCGGGCACTCGGCTCATTTTCGGACACACGGCTCGCTTTCGGACTCACGGCTCGTTTTCGGACTCACAGTTCGTTTTCGGGCACACGGCTCATTTTTGGGCACAAAACTCATTTTCGGGCACACAGCTCGTTTTTAGGCAAACGGCTTGTTTTCGGGCACACGGCTCCTTTTTAGGCACACAGCACGTTTTCGGGCACATGGCTCATTTTTGGGGACACGGCTCGTTTTCGGGCACACCACTCCTTTTTGGGCAAACCGTTCATTTTCGGGCACACGGCTCGTATTCGGGCACTCGGCTCATTTTCGGACAGATGGCTCGTTTTCGGACTCACACCTCATTTTCGAGCACACAACTCATTTTCGGGCACACGGCTCATTTTCGTGCACACGGTCCGTTTTAGGACTCATAGCTCGTTTTCAGGCACACGGCTCATTTTCGGGCTCACAGCTCTCATTTTCGGCACACGGCTCGTTTTCGGGGAAACGGCTCGTTTTTGGGCACACGGCTCAATTTCGGACTCACAACTCATTTTCGGAGTCACAGCTCGTTTTCGGAGTCACAACTCGTTTTCGGGCACACGGCTCGTTTTCGAGCACACAACTCATTTTCGGGCACACGGCTCATTTTCAGCCACACAGCTCGTTTTTGGACTCACAGCTCATTTTCGGGCAGACGGCTCGTTTTCGGGCACACGGCCCGTTTTCGGATTCACAGCTCGTTTTCGGGCACACGGCTCGTTTTCGGGCACACAGCTCTCATTTTTGGGCACAGGGCTCGTTTTCAAGCACACGGCTCGTTTTTCGACTCATGGCTCGTTTTCGGGCACACGGCTCGTTTTCAGACGCACCGCTCATTTTCGGGCACACGACTTATTTTCGGGCTCACAACTCTTTTTCGGGCACACTGCTCTCACTTTCGGACACACGGCTCATTTTCGGACTCACAGCTCGTTTTCGGGCTCACGGCTCGTTTTCGGACTCACAGCTCGTTTTCGGGCACACGGCACATTTTCGGGTGCACAACTCATTTTCGGGCACAAAACTCTCATTTTCGAGCACACGGCTCGTTTTCGGACTCACGGCTCGTTTTCGGCCACACGACCCATTTTTGGACACACAGCTCGTTTTTGGGCTCATAGCCCATTTTCGGGCACACAAGTCGTTTTCGGACTCACAGCTCGTTTTCAGACTCACAGCTCGTTTTCGGGCACACGGCTCGTTTTCGGGCATACAACTCATTTTCGGGCACACGGCTCGTTTTCGTGCACACAACTCATTTTCGGGCACACGGCTCATATTCGGCCACACGGCTCGTTTTTGGAATCACAGCTCATTTTCAGGCACACGGCTCGTTTTCGGGCACACGGCTCATTTTCGGACTCACTGCTCGTTTTCGGGCAAACGGCTCGTTTTCGAGCACACGGCTCCTTTTCAAGCACACAGCACCTTTTCGGGCACACAGCTCATTTTTGGAGACACGGCTCGTTTTCGGGCTGACAGCTCGTTTTTTAGCAAACCATTCATTTTCGGGCACACGGCTCGTACACGGGCACTCGACATATTTTCGGACAGATTGCTCGTTTTCGGACTCACACCTCATTTTCGAGCACACAACTCATTTTCGTGCACACGGCTCATTTTCATGCACACGGCTCGTTTTCGGCCTCATAGCTCGTTTTTAGGCACACGGCTCGTTTTCGGGCACATAACTCATTTTCGGGCACACAGCTCTCATTTTCGGCACACGGCTCGTTTTTGGGCACACGGCTCATTTACGGACTCACAGCTCGTTTTCGGACTCACAACTCATTTTCGGCACACGGCTCGTTTTGTAATTCAGCTCGTTTTCGGGCACACGGCTCATTTTCGGACACACAGCTCGTTTTCGGAGTCACAACTCATTTTCGGGCACACGACTCGTTTTCAGGCACACAACTCATTTTCGGGCACACGGCTCGTTTTCGGACACACAACTCATTTTCGGGCACACGGCTCATTTTCGGCCACACAGCTCGTTTTTGGACTCACAGCTCATTTTCGGGCAGACGGCTCGTTTTCGGGCACACGGCTCGTTTTCGGACCCACCGCTCATTTTCGGGCAGACGACTTATTTTGGGGCGCACAACTCATTTTCGGGCACACAGCTCTCACTTTCGAGCACACGGCTCATTTTCGGGCACACTGCTCGTTTTCGGACTCACAGCTCGTTTTCGGGCACACGGCTCATTTTCGGACTCACAGTTCGTTTTCGGGCACACAACTCATTTTCGGGCACACAACTCTCATTTCTGGGCACACGGCTCGTTTTCGGACTCACAGCTCGTTTTCAGGCACACGGTTCATTTTCGGGCACACGGCCCATTTTTGGACACACAGCTCGTTTTTGGGCACACGGCTCATTTTCGGGCACACAACTCGTTTTCCGACTCACAGCTTGTTTTCGGGCACACGGCTCGTTTTCAGGCACCCAACTCATTTTCGGGCACACTACTCGTTTTCGTGCATACAACTCATTTTCGGGCACACGGTTCATTTTCGGCCACACGGCTCGTTTTTGGAATCACATCTCATTTTCAGGCACACGGCTTGTTTTCAGGCACACAGCTTGTTTTCGGGCACACGGCTCATTTTCGGACTCACAGCTCATTTTCGGGGAAACGGCTCATTTTTTGGCACAAAACTCATTTTCGGGCACACAGCTCGTTTTTAGGTAAACGGCTCGTTTTCGGGTACACGGCTCCTTTTCAAGCACACAACACGTTTTCAGGCACACGGCTCATTTTCGGAAACACGACTCGTTTTCGGTCACACAGCTCGTTTTTGGGCAAACCGTTCATTTTCGGGCACACGGCTCGTACACGGGCACTCGGCTCATTTTCGGACAGATGGCTCGTTTTCGGACTCACACCTCATTTTCGAGCACACAACTCTTTTTCGGGCAACCGGTTCATTTTCGGGCACACGACTCATTTTCGTGCACAGGGCTCGTTTTTGGACTCATAGCTCGTTTTTAGGCACACGGCTCATTTTCGGGCACATAACTCATTTTCGAGCACACAG